>WBZZ01005624.1:197500-210000 GCA_019918135.1 Paulinella micropora
CCGCCGGAGCTGGCCTGCGTCATCGCCCGCTTCCGCGACACCTGGACCACGCCCGAGGCACCGCCCCGCACCACCTGCGCGCCTGCCCTTCTGCGCGCGCTGCCCTGCCTCCCCTCCGTGTCTGTGTCTCTTTATGCGTCGTGACTGTTTCTTTCTTTCCCTTTCCTTCCTTGTCTTTTTGCGCCTCCCCAATCTTGCGCTGCTTCTAGATCTAGTAAATTTCTGTCTGCAGCTGTCTTATTCTTTGTGCATTTTGCCTCCTTGACTCGCCCTTCTGTCGCAACGCTGTTAGGTGGTAAAAGCGCTGCCGCTGGCCGAGGCCTCCTTCGACGTGTTCTCCTTCGGAGTGCTCCTCTACGAACTCTGCACAGGTACATGCAGACATCCATACATCTATACATCCATACGATGCGTACGTACGTACGAACATACATATACATGCATACACGCATACACACATACGTACATACATGCATACATACATGGATACATGTATGCGTGCATGCATACACTCCTGCATGCCTGCACGCACTGGACTAGGGGAACACCTCTTCCCGCACGTGACCGACAACATGGCCGACGAGCGCGACCTGCAGCGCTTCAGTGTGTGGCTCGGCATAACAGACGACAAGCTGGCCCAGGTGTTTCGCCACGCCGCCAGCGACCAGAACGATGGCGACAGCCGTAATAGCCGCGGCAAGCAGATCAACGAGGGCAAAAGCGATGGTAGCAACGAGAACAGCAAAAGAGATGACAGTAGTGCCAGCAGTAGCAGCAGCAGTAGCAGCAGTAGTAGCAGCAGCAGTAGCGGCAGTGCTGACCACACTGCCAGGAGCAGCCGCACCGACCGCAAGCAGCCAGAGGGCGCAGCACAGGACGGTAGTGGCGGCAGTGGCAGCAGCAGTAGCGGCAGTGCTGACCACCGCAGCAGCAGCAGCAGCGGCAGCGACCGCAAGCAGCCCGAAGGCGGAACACAGGACAGCGGCCACGAGAGCAGAGAGGAGTCAATTTCGAAGGACCCCCGCGACGACGTCAGACATCTGATTCGCTGGTGCCCTACCCCCCCCCCCCCCCCCCCCCCCGGACCCACACAAATGCTCCCGTGAGTAGTTGTGACTTTCTGCATCTGTTCATTTATTCCATACGTCATACTATTAGTAAACCATTACCTCGTACAGCCTGCAACCCCCCCCCCCCCCCCCGCACACATACACACACATAACTCACACACACTTTAACAATCAATGTATGCATTAACGTAATACTCTCTATGTATTTATGTATTTACTTTAATTGGTGCTGGCAGGTGTCTGCAGTTGGATCCGAAGGACAGGCCCACGGTGCTGCAAGTTCTGAGCCATCGCTTCCTGGACCCCAAGAACGGCGTGCCCCCGCCCACCCTCCAGCAGCTGGTCCACCTGCCCTGCCATACACACACCCAAACGCACAGCACGGCACATGGGCCCGCTAGCATTTTTTCTCTGTGTGAAGTAAGTGATGGATACAGATTGCGGAGACGAAGCCAAGAAAAATCATCGAAAACAAGATCTATAGGGGAAACAACAGCGGAGATAGTGTGTGTATTTCTCTGTGTATGTATGTGTGTGTGTATGAGAGAGAGAGAGGTTGGGTGCGTGGGGGGGGGGGGGGGGGGGGGAGCATGCGCACAAGAACACAGGAGGGGATATAATACAGTTGCTTGTTTGGTGCTGTGACAGGAGTGGAAGGAGTTCCTTGGCGTCCTGCGCACTGGCTCGCTGCGGATGAAGAAGCATGTCTTCATTTCGCACATGCAGGCCGAGGCCTCGGGCGACGTGGGGACTCTGGCGCTTCTGCTGGAGATGCACGGCGCCAGCGTGTGGAGGGACATGAGCGCGAAGGACCTCACGGTGCGTCCTTTGCCTCTCTTTTCCCTCCTCGCCCGTTGTCTATGATCAGCTTCTCGTCTATCTTTGCTTTTTGATCTCTCTCTCTCTCTCTCTCTCTCTCTCTCTCTCTCTCTTTCAAAACCATCAACATGGTTTTGAGCATGACTCCGACCGCTTCGGCACCTAGCCTTGCCCTGCAACGTGTGTGCTGCAGGAGAAGGGCATGCGGCAGGGCGTGGCCGACTGCGATGTCTTCATCATCTTCCTCACCAACGCCGTCCTCAGCCGCCCGTTCTGCCTCAAGGAGGTCTCCTGGGCCCTCGAGTTTGGCAAACGTAAGTGCTACTTGACGTGTTGTGCGTGTGCTGGCACACGGTGTGGGCGTGTTGGCTGTGTTGCAGCATTCGTGGTGGTCCTCGAGACAGACGTGCGCTTCTTTCCTTTCGAGTGGGACCGCTGGACGCGCGACGAGCTGCAGAAGCTGGCCGGCTGGAACCAGTGGGAGAAGGCCACCAACCTGGGCTCTATGTACGAGCAGTGCAGAGTCCACCCCACGTTCAGGCACGTGCACGACAAGGTGCAGCAGCTTTGGACAGCCCACACCATGATCCCCTACCGCCGCCGCGAGTTTGAAGCCAACGTCCCTCCTCTCTCTCTCTCTCTCTCTCTCTCTCTCTCTCTCTCTCTCTCCTCTCTCTCCTCTCTCTCTCTCTCTCTCTCTCTCTCTCTCTCTCTTTCTTCCTCTTTTGTCGTAAGGGGTGCGTATACGTCGTCTGTCGCTTGTTGTGTATGGATCAGGTCTTCCTATGAAGCACAGCAAAGCCAACCAATGTATTCTGTTGCTTCCTCTCGAAACACACACATGGGTTGGCTAGGCTGGATAGACTGAACAGTTAGATGTGCTAGATAGTTTGCATGGGGTTGGGTTGGTTGGATACGCTGGGTGGGCTGGTTTCTGTGGCAGGCCATGGTGCGTGAGATCTTCCGGCAGGCGGGCGACGCGGGCTTCATGTGGGGCAAGCGCCTCCCGCCCAGCACCCCGCTCCAGCCACCCCTGCTCGACCGGCCGCAGCTGGGGCCAGCAACTTCTTCTTCTGGCCCCTCCGTCGCCGCACGCCGCTGGCCTCGCGTCTTTTTGGTGCAGAGTGAGCGCGGCGCGGACTTGGCCAAGGAGCTGCGAGACAGCCTGGAGACGAACTACCCTGTAGCTCTAGCTCTCTCTCTCGCTCTCGCTCTCTCTCTCTCTCTCTCTCTCTCTCTCTCTCTCTCTCTCTCTTTCTTTTTCTCTCTCTCTTTTTTTTTTTTTTTTTTTTTTTTTTTTTTTTTTTTTCTTCCTCTTTCTCTCTCTTCCTCTCTCTTCCTCTCTCTTCCTCTCTCTCTCCCTTCTCCTCAAACACACAGAGACATTCACAATTATTGTGTCTCTCATATAGACACGCTCATTCTGTCTATTTCTATCTCACACACGCACGCACACATTCTCTCTCTCTCTCTCTCTCTCTCTCTCTCTCTCTCTCTCTCTCTCTCTTTCTCTTTCTCTCTTTCTTTCTTTCTCTGAACACAAACACAAACACACACACACACACAGACAGACACACAGACATGCAAAGACACACAAAGACACATACATACACACAAACACACACACACACACACACACTTGCACAGGAGCTGCAACTGCAGAGCGACAGCGTCGCATCAGACCCCGCCGTGCCCGCGGCGCTGGAGCAGGCGGAGCGCGTGGTCCGCCCTGTTTCCCGCTCCATCTGTTTGCCTCTCTATGTCCTGCCTGGCTGCTGCACCCATTGATTGTGCGACCGATGCATATGTCTGTAGCATGCCTACGGCTTGGTATTAGGCGAACGGCGCTGCTGACCATTGATCTGCATGATTACCTCTTTGCGTAGTGCCGCATGTCTACTGGCGGTCTGTTGCGCAGGTGGTGCTGCTGACGGGCGGGCTGCTTGCCGAGAACTCCCGCTCCATGCAGCAGCTTCGCTACGCCGTGCAACACGGGCTGCCGCTCTTCGCGCTCTACAGCGAGGAGGCTGGCTGGCAGTTCGGTGGGGACGAGCAGCGGCGCGCCGTGAAGTGGGTATGAGATCCCTGAGCTGACTTGAGTAATTTCTCACCATTATCATAACGATTCGATTGGTGTTCGTAGGTGATGGAGGTAGTGGGCGCGCTGGAGGCCATGGTCCGTGCGCCGCCTTGCGCGCTGCCTGCGCCGCGCGCGCTTGTGCTGCTGCTGTCTCTGCCGTGCCTGCCTGCCCGACCCGTCGTGAGCGGTGGTGGTGTGCCTGTGCTGTGTGATGGACTGGCTGCGTGGTGGGATGCGACAGGTCTTCCGCAAGAAGGCAGACCGCCAGTACGAGGTGAGCGGCCTCTTCCCTTCTCTCTCTCTCTGTCTCTCTCTCTCTCTCTCTCTCTCTCTCATATATATATATATACCTCTCTATCTACCTCTTTCTATCTTTCTTTCTTCAATCTCTGTCTCTTTATCTCTCTGTTTCTCTCTGTTTCTCTCTATCTGTCGCGCACTCGCTCACTCGCTCCTGCTCTCAGCTGTGTACACCTTCTGGTGTTGGGGCTGTGTTCGTTAGTTCGAGGCGATGTGCGACGAGCTGCTGGCGCGCATGACGGGCGCCTTCAAGCAGCCGACCGCGCTGTCCGACGAGGAGGTGAAACAGAAGGACCGGGCGCACCAGGCGTGGCTGCAAGAGGAGGGAAAACGCCAGCAGGAGAAGAAGGGCCAGCGGGCAGAAGAGCAAGTCGCGGCCGGGAGCGACGCGCGGTGGTCCGAGCATGCCAGAGATGCAGAGAATAGGGACCTAAAGCAGGAACTGGCCAAAGTCAAGGCGAATGAAGAAGCAGAGAGAAAGAAGGTGAAGTTAGCGTTAGGGTTAGGGTTAGTATTAGGGTTAGGGTTAGGGTTAGGGTTGAAGTTCAGAAGAACATAGGGTTTACCTAATCACCTAATAATATCCGCAAGAAGGCTGTGGTCAGCTGCGGATAGATATTACTTTATTTGCATCTCAGTAGATACAAGTTAATACTATGTCAAGATCAGAATACCTTCTACCCCTTGCAACGGTAGCAATTTAAGTAATAATTATGAAATGGGTCCCTAGGTGGTTATAGACTGGAATTTTCACTCTGTGAAGCTCTTCAATAGCTTTTTCTCATTGTTTTAGCACCGCACGCAAGGCCCAAATACTTTTATTTAATTTCCAGGGGGTCGATTTTTGTCATGTACATCCCTACGCCCCAGCCGGCTTTGCGTACGCTTGCCCTGCGGGCCAAATATGCCCCTAGCTACATCTATTACACCACTGCTCTGCCGGATCCGAAACCACAAAACCTGCCTACCTTTTTTCAAATGATTGATACCCATATTCTTTGTACGTCTGAATTCAATTTGTCAGAGATGGAAAATAATGAACACGTCACTAAGCGCCACAACCCAAACCGCCAAACTTCGAATTCACCGTTACACTAAGAGTGATATGGAGAAAATATGTCCTTGGGGTGGGCCGGTATGACTAGATACATTATTAATAAATCCTCCATTGCTCCCCCTATTTAGGAATCATACCAACTGCTCCACCTACCTTATGTAACTAACTCCTATCAGACTGAGCACTTTAACGACCGGCCACCTCCTCTCCTCTCCTCTCTCTCTCTCTCTCTCTCTCTCTCTCTCTCTCTCTCTCTCTCTCTCTCTCTCTCGCTCTCTCTCTCCCTCCCTCCCTCCCCCCCCCCCCCCCCCCCCCCCCCCCCCCCCCCCCCCCCCCCCCCCCCCCCCCCTCTCTCTCTCTCTCTCCTCCTCCTCTTCTTCTTCTTCTTCTTCTGCTTCTGCTCCTTCTCCTTCTTCTTCTCCTTCTTCTTCTTCTTCTTCTTCTTCTTCTTCTTCTTCTTCTTCAAGTTCATCTTCATCATCATCTTCTTCTTCTTCTTCCTCTCTCTCTCTCTCTCTCGCTTCAAAGCAGCAGGGTGGCCACTGCCAGCAGCGACGCTGGCAAACCAATCGTCTTGCCAGCTTTTCGTTTCGTTTCACAAAGTATATACTGTTGAAGTGCTAGCATTTTCCTTTTACAAATCCTTGATAAAGTAGTAATATTTTTATGCAATAAACATCGGAATATGAAAATCGTTCTGTGTCAAATTTCTTCCGGCTTTGTCTTTATATAAGTAGCTGACTTCTGAATTTTTGATTTAGATGATGTAGTAATAAAATTTTCAAGTCGAAATTCAAGTTAGATTTTATGAAGATTTCATGGCAAAACTTAGAAGAAATCTCTGACTATGATTCAACTTCAAGTTTGTAATATGATATTAATAAGTATTATTAATAATTCAATGAGAAAGAATATTTCTATTAATATTAATATTTGATCTCACAACAAACTCGGGCTTGGATACTAGTAGGTGAATCATCCGCCTGAGTGTGATTCACCGACACTGGCATGATTCACCGACTTCACGGCAGTGGCCAAGTCGTCATCAGACGATTCACCAAAGTCACTTAGTATACCTTGCCTCAAGATATTAATATGTTTTTTCAAAATTCCGATTTGCAGACATGACTCCAAGTCACGGATCATCTGTTTCCTCCTTTGTGACTCCCACGCTCAGTCCGTGGCAATCTTCCATCTCATCACACAAACCGGGCCCGTCGGCCTCCCTCTGACAAGTTCGAGTCGAGGTGACCATATTCATCGAGTACTCACTTTAAATTTACTTTAAATTTACAGTAGTAGTAAGTCAGAGGATCAGGCTGTCAACTTGGACAGCTGGTCACCTCTTGCCTTTTATTGAAAAATTAGTAACTTGAAAGTCTAACTGCTCACTTATTATTTGAAGTACTTGAAAATGGACTCGGTTGGATCAGTTTAAATTATTATTTGACCTGAACCGGTAGTACTTGTTTTTGACTTTTCTAGTTGTGGAAAGACCAGTTACAACGAAGATGTGGAAAGCTTGTTGTAACTGTCATACTAACTTCACGAAGGTCATTATTAAAACGAAAGTAACGAAAACTTGACATTGTTTGAGCTTGTCTACCTGTGAGCCGGTTGTAGTAAAAGGAAGGCAGGATTACTGCCATAGTAGCCTTTTAAAGGTACTCACGGGTGGCAAGCTATGTGTTGAGTTAAAGTTAGACTGGATAAGAATATCACGAAAGTTTGTGTAGATGCGGTTGTCCTTGTGACAAAACCGTTTTTGAATTGTTTCCCAGGTTTGGGGAGAACTTGTGCCTTAACGATTTTTTGAAAATTGATTTCGGATAACTGCACTCAAAAAGAAGTTGATATACAGCTTGCTCTAAAACCTCATTATTAGTGGATTGACATTGATACATACTAAGCATACCCTTGATTGTCGCCGTTCTTACTCTGTTGTCTGTGTATGACGACAGAGGCGGAAGACGTGGGTATGGTGTTGTATCTTTTTCAATCAAAGCTTGCCAATTTTTGAAATGGGGACGAGAGTGAAAGCCAAAGTGTGGCTTCTTTCCTATTCTCAAGTCGCTGCCTGCAAAAACCAATTTGCAAAATCGTTCGTCTTCCTCTACTTTTTGTTCTTCAAGCTCTAAACCCCCTGTATATACAGGTTGGGATTGCTTATACTCTAAATGTCTGAGTGATTGAATGTGAGGCTCCAGACGTTCGAAAAGTTTTTGGTCATCAGGCACAGTAGCGACAAGAAAAAGTAAGTCGTCTACTTGTCGAATGCCAAACACAAAGTCAGACAAATTCTGTCTACGTAGTATAGTTAAGAAACGAAACTCGTCAAAAATGCATTTGATTTGGGCTAGTGGGGAAGAAAGGTAGCCTCCAATAGGACAACCTTTGATTTGCTGAAAGCATGCATTGCCCATGACGAAAAATGTATTATCTAAATCCATTTCTACTATGTCTAATAGATCTTGGAAAGTAAATACTACATAATCATCACGTGATGCACTATGGTGCCATCCTACGTCATACTTCATACGTCCATTCATATCAAGTCTTAGTGTTTTCGAGACTTGCACTTTTTCTCTTTGCTTTCCTCTTTTTCCTGTGGCCTCATATTCTCTAAGAATCATAAAAAGCCAGTGAAGGGACATCACAATTTCTTTTTTATCTAACCACGTAACATTTGTTTCACGTCAAATGAGAGTGTTTGGATATCTAAATTTACATCCAATTTATTCTCTAATTTTTGAAACAATGTTTGGGCTTTTTTGATTTTCCCTTTTAGATCCGAAAGCTTA
Source organism: Paulinella micropora (assembly GCA_019918135.1). Classification (NCBI taxonomy): domain Eukaryota; phylum Cercozoa; class Imbricatea; order Euglyphida; family Paulinellidae; genus Paulinella; species Paulinella micropora. Next base: position 205,628 of record WBZZ01005624.1, read on the forward strand.
TTGAAATTGAAATTGGGAACGTATTTTGTTACTTGTAGGACGAGAAAATTCAAGGCTTTAGCTGCATACTTGAGCATTTTCCTTCCTTGAGACCGAGACTGAATGCAAATAAGTCTTGTTTTGTTTTCAGGGTCTTTGTCCTTGGAGGTCATAACTTTATGGACACATCCCCTTCTATTCAATGGAGCAAAGCGATTTAGTTTTCGTTTATTGTATTCTTGTCTATACTTGCGTAAAATTTGTTTTTCGGTCATACTAACTGCTTTGAAACACGGAGAATTGATTACCTCCTGTGTTAGTCTTTTCCAAAGCAGAACCGGGCATTCTACCCATAATTGGTTTTTATTTTTATCGAGGTCTTTTACAACCAGTTTATTTTTCTCCATGTAGGCTTTCACCGATTGTAAGGTTTTCCAACTTATTTTTTGTTTTGCAGTTGTACTCGTATATTTACCGAAATTTTGACGGTTGGTATCCCATATTTTTTTGTAAATTTCGAACCATTGTATTGCCCGCAGTCTTTGCTGTTCCCATGGATTGCAATAAAGCGAGTAATGCACGTTTTTCGCTCTGTATTTGCTTGTCGCTATGTTGTTGCTCTGTAAAAATCGTCTTGAAACGGTCGGCCCGGACCTTGGCCGGATCATGGTTTTTTCCAAAAACAATGTCACGTATTTGGGCAACGTATCTTTTTATTGACTGCCAGAACTCTTTCTGCGCACTCTCTTCATTGAGATAGGGGATAGCAGATGCATGTTGTGCTCCAATTGTTCCCATATCTCCTTGCATATCTCTCAGTCTAGAACTGAAATGAACTCCATTATGGCATAATGAAGAGCATGTCGGTTGTTGACTAAACTGGAAGTCAAAAGACTCAATCCACATGTGTATATTTTATGAGAGTTTTTGCAATAGACTGCGAGTTCTTTTGAACTACTTTAACCAATGATAGTATAGCAGTCTGAATTTGTTGTGGTACCTTGATGTGTTGCAAGATAATTGATGGAATTGTCTTAAGCTCTTTTCTGGAAAAGTTGTCAATGAAAAACATTTTCATCGTGTAGTTTGAGCTTTTGAGGATCTCTGGATAGCGTAGTAAACGAGATCTCACAATAGATGCAATTCGTTCTTTTATCTTCCAATGTGGCATGGTTTGTGTTTGTGCCCATACGTTAATTGCTTGATGTCGTGTGGCTTTCTTCATGTCACGTTCCCATGCCTTGGGATGGTACCAAAGTTGTTCTATGTTGACTGTTTTGTCTAGGACGGCTCCTTTGGAATCAATACGGAATGTCATCGATTGTTCTGTATTTAACAGCAAACGTTTTGCCATCGAGGAGGAAAGCCGACAATAAGGTCCAGTCCACGACAGTTGTATATTTGACTGTTCGTGTTTTCCCAGTTGTAGCAGTGGTGCCGGTTCATAAATCTTTGTTACGGTAAACACGTATCATGTAATCAGAGTCCGTCTTGTCTCCTCCCTTCCCATATCTCGTGATTGTTACCTTCTCCTTGTCATCGAATTGATCGAGGAGTGAGGTAAGAGAGGAAGAGTAGTGGCCAGCCCAGATGGTCAAATTATTAATTCGATTGCGTAAACCATTGAGCATCCAGCACATTTTTGAACAGCATTGAGCAGCTTTGTTCTCGCACACACATGGTTTTGTCTTTTTTCGTTCCATGATTGGAAGGGATCGTGAGACATGTTGTGTGTGTGTAATGTTTGCTTTGAAACTTTGTATGTAAGCTGGTCTTTTCATGTTCATTTTTGGTGTCAACCACTGAATAAAAGACTTTTCTGTTTGCACTCTGATCGATTTTGAATGCAGTTTTTCACCTTTTGTTTGGTGAGGTAGCTTTCCAAGATTGAGTATTGGAACTGAGATAAAATTCTCGTAACCAAAACTGCCGGCCATTCTTGACAACTGCTGGTTGGAATTTGAGCTTGTTTTTGAATGTTTCCATGCCCTCATTTGTCGAAATTCTTGTTTCATTCTTGACAAGAAGTTCGAAGTTTCACCTACATAGTCTCGACTTGTTGAAGGTGAATAAGTATAATAAACAACCGAAATATTTGCCCCGTGATTGTTTTCCGGTTTTTCAAGATAGTCGAAAGCCTGTAAGCTGTCCATATTAGGGATGGAGTCGATCATAGTAAGCTTTGCTTTAATCCATTTTGAATCCGTAACCGGAAGAGATGCCATTGCTAGAAAGTGTTGAATCATCATAGTTAACCGAAAGACTTTCCAAACTATTTTTCCTTGCGTAGTAGTAGCCAAAGTCTTGATTTTAATACAAAGGAAATTTGCTTTTTTTCAACAGGATATTTACCAAAGATTTCCTAGAGGAACAAATACTTTGAACACATCTTGCGTCATTTGCTCTACTAGTCTTTGCGTTGGTGTTAAGGTCTTTATCGGAGGGTTTGGCGATGAGTTGGTATAGTCCTCGAATTCGCCTGCACAGTGCAAATAAACGAATATAGCACCGCGTCAAGTCTCCCCTCATTTCCTATTTAGTTTGTTTGTTAGCTGCTGTGCGAGCTTTTGCCGCAGCTGAAGGAGAGGATGCCACCGATATTGCGGAATCGATACATTCTTTTTGTTTTTTGTTCGAGTTTTGCGTAGTAGCACCACGTTTTCTTTTCTTCCCAGTTTTGCTTGGAGTTGTAGGCACAGTATTAGTTTCTTCTGCCTCGTCTTCTTCTTTCGCCGACTCGGAAGAGGCATCAGCAGTGTCAGACTCTGATTGCTTGGGCTTAAGTTGTTCGGACATTGGCGCAGTCAGTGTGTCTTTGGTTGACTTTTTCTCTTCAAGCAGCAAGATACACTGTTGGAGTCAGCGATCGCTTTTTCGATAAACTTTGTACCCAAGACTGCAGGCTCTTCTTCCGCTTGGGTAGCCACAGGCACTTTTCTCCAATCAGGTAGAACCATGTTGAAGGCCTCCAAAAAACCTTTTGTTTTCTCAAAAATCGTACGAAAGGCTTGACGAATTTGCCTTTTTTGTGTTAAGCTCAAGTTTTGCCAACACTGACTCCGTGTCCCCATCTTGTCTTCCATAGGGATTCGGGAACTCTTGTGTAGAGATCAGCTCGTCTATGTAATCGAGCGCAAGTGACGAGACTCCCTGAATGGGAAAGGTTGAGCCCGCCTCCTCAAGGAAATCCTGGCTTGTTAGTACCTTCCCCGCTTTGACCGCCACGTTAGTCTTCTCGACGAACAAGATGAAGAGAAAGCACATTGGCACAGACCCATATTTGAGTTTACCAAATAGATTGGCAAGATTGAAGCCTTTTGGCAGCTTTTCCAACTTTTTCGCCAGTGGTCGGTCCACGCAGCTCAAAGCGTAAACCAGACGATCCGCACTACCGCCAGCGAGGGAAAATAATCAGTCTTTGATACGGTTGATCCATTTTTGAGGTATCAACTTCGCCTCCTTCACAATCGTTGTGTTGGAGTGTACTTTGTAGAAAAGGGTGGTTGTAATGTTGAAGTCGTCCAGCTCTCCTTGGAAGTTCGGGTACATCGCAGTCGATTTCTTTACTCTGCGGTTGATGTTGTCACTCATTTTTGAGCTTTTGTGTTGAGACTTCTTTGGCGAGGGAACTTGTATGCCAGTTAGGAGTGCAGCCGAGGCACCTTCAGTGGCGTCCCCTTGCGTCTTTTGCTGTTGTGCTTTGCGTTGAACATGCGGGATGACAGGTCTAGCTTTATCAGTTGCTGAAGACATAGAGCTCAGAGCTGTAACACGGTAAGGACCGATAGACAGCAGAATGCGACTTTAAATTTATAGTAGTAGTAAGTCAGAGGATCAGGCCGTCAACTTGGACAGCTGGTCACCTCTTGCCTTTTATTGAAAAATTAGTAACTTGAAAGTCTAACTGCTCACTTATTATTTGAAGTACTTGAAAATGGACTCGGTTGGATCAGTTTAAATTATTATTTGACCTGAACCGGTAGTACTTGTTTTTGACTTTTCTAGTTGTGGAAAGACCAGTTACAACGAAGATGTGGAAAGCTTGTTATAACTGTCATACTAACTTCACGAAGGTCATTATTAAAACGAAAGTAACGAAAACTTGACATTGTTTGAGCTTGTCTACCTGTGAGCCCGTTGTAGTAAAAGGAAGGCAGGATTACTGCCATAGTAGCTCAGGTGTCGGGCCGATAACTGCTGATACGTCACTCCGCGGCGCCATCTCTGGCCGCCGCGGGAACTTGAGGAAATTATTTGTGGTGGAAAGTTGATTCAGTTTGTGTGGTAAAGAATGTAGCTGAGTTAGATTGGAAAGGAAGCGTAGCACAACCAGTGAGAAAAATTATAAGTTGATATGGGCAAAAAAGGAAATTGCTGAAGCAAAAAAGAAAATT
>WBZZ01005625.1:0-35721 GCA_019918135.1 Paulinella micropora
GAAACCTTAATGAAAAGATCACGCGCAGTATGCAAGAACAAATAATTAAATTTGGGTTCGACATATCTATCTCGAGTCAAGCTAATGTGAATGTCAACTTACTCAAGATAGACACGAGCAACACGCAGACGCGCCAAAGTGATCCACTTTCTGGGGTCAAAATTTCAGTAACAGTGCAAAAGAATCTCACTAAACTGAAAAATTGACTCCTAGCATCGTTGCAAGAGGGGTGCCTTGCTAGTAAAGTTGTCTCATCAGATGCGGAAGAGGTCATTGTCAGACAAAATCAAGTGAGCTAACAATGATTCCTGCTGCACTAGTAACGTTGTCATGAGGCGCAGAGTCTTTGAATTTCCAAGCCACCAACAATCGCGCAACTTAGAAATTCAAATTCTTCAACAAGCAACAGTTCATCCTCAGAGAACCCAGCTTTTTGTAGCCTTTCATTCTTTCCCTGACTACGATGATTGAAATATTTTAAGGCAAGAAACATTGTACTTGTGGGTGCACAATGGGGAAATCAATGGGAGACGAATGGTGAGAAAATATTGACAGCAAGATAAGGATTTTACCACGCGGGCCTGGAGTGTGGTCTGGTCCCTGTAAACGTGGTCACCAATCCTTGAGGCATGAGCTACCATGTCGACGGTGCTTTTGTCAGCGCTTTTGATCTTGTTCCAGTGCTGGAGGAGAAGCGATGAAAAAATCAAAATAACGAACCAAGGAAAGAGGAACGAGAAGATCCCGTCCGAAGAAACAAAGAAAAAAATCAGGGTTCGACGTATCTGAATGCAGTAAGGTAATTTTGAATACTTACCTCACTGAATTTAGACCGAGAAAGAAGGAATTATTCCGTAGTACGTTCGATCTCGCGTAAAAGCAGCCAATCACGCCACATCATCGTCATTGTGTATTGGTAATTGTCTACCTCTGTCTGCAGGTGGTAGATAATTACCAAGGGACCAGTAACTGAGAAAACAGTCCATCCGCAGAGGACCAAGTTTCCTAGTGTATTTTTTCGTTGCAAAGTTTAAATGATTTCTATCACAGGAATTACACTTGTGGCAGTAATTTCCGGGAGGTTAACCATATCATTGCAAGTTATATTTTCAGGAGTAGGGTCTACTCCGACTTTTTTTTGTTATCACTCACTCATTGTAGCCTCCTTGTAATTTACAATTTCCAGTTTATGGACTCCCAGTCTAAGTGATGAAAGAATCACTATAAAAACATTCCCAGCTCTGGCGTGGCTTGCTGAATTTGTTACTGTCTGTCGTAATGTTGTTTTAACAAGTCATGAGCTGATAACAATCTAACTTAAATTAGACACAAAACATGTCTTGCTAGAAGCTAAATCAAACCTATTTCATTGCCACCACCCAAAATTAAATATCACATTTCAAAAGTAAAGCATTCAACATTACAATTTCCTTTTCTTACTTTTTTTTTTGGGGGGGGGCGGTTCTTTTCGAGCCTTCATCGTCCGAATGCGCTGGTTTGTTGAGCGCGCGTGCTCAACAGAGTGAACGATGTTTAGATCTGGAAGATTCAGGAGCTTAACGTCTGTCGTGATGAGTCTCACCACGGTGTCCCTTATTCTTCTGGTGTCTTTTGTCAGTATGTCAACCTCTTTGCCCCAGTGAACGATCAGTGGCGGGTTAAATCTACGACCTTGTACAAGGTTGGACCCATCCGCGGCGCAAAGGAATAAGTTTTCGTCTGGCGTGATCTTGAATCGGACGTCCAGGTTGGGATCCTTACCTTGTCTGCGCAACTTCACCATGGCCTGCTGATCTTTTGCGGTGAGCTTTTCTTTTTTCTCAACGTACTTGCCCAAGAACACTTCTTGTTCCTGCCCATACCATCGCACCCTCATCCAGGTATCATGCTTGTGCCGATCCTTGAAGATCTTAACGACCTTGAACAGACAAACTGGCTGCTGTGCCGCTTCGCCTCCTTGGCCATACTCCACCCTCGCCAACACCATGTCCTGGGGCTGCAAGTAGCTCTTGCGTTTCTTGACCAGACTGCTTTTCCCATCGTCCTTCTTTTTCTCCTTGCCTTGGGTAGGTCGACCAGCATCTGGAAAGGGAAGCTCGAAACGATCCGGATCTTCAATATTTCCTTCGTGTGCGTTTTCCGCGTTAAGCAAGTGAAAAGCACCGCCAGGGCGAACATCCCTCGAGTCGACTGTCTGTGAAGGTCGAGAATTTTGAGGGCCATCACGATCGATGAAAAGATCCGTTGCGCGTCCTTCATTATCCTTGCCAACCGGCTGCCTCAATCTGGAAATTTGAGTATTGCTTGTAGCTGTTGATTGCCGCTCGGTTTCCACCACAGTACCGGTGCCGAATCCTCCAGAAAAAGAATTTTCTGTCTGCGCTTGCTGCTGTACATTGTCAGGGCGAGGTTGTTGCTCTACATCTTCCCCAGATCCGACGTCCATGGCTTCAGGTTCTTGCGCAGATTCCTCCTGCTCGGGCTAAAAAGCAGATATTAAGGAACAGCATTTACATTCAAAGTTTCTTTCACAAGTTTGAAATGTAGGAGTAGACCCTACTCCGACTTTTTTTTTGTGTTGTTGTTTCGATATCAAGTTACACAGCAACTTAGTATACAAAAACAGCACGGAACAAAACATAGCAACTGAACAGCATGGCTGGACCTCTTGTTTTTCTTCATGGTCGTTTTCCCCAAGCAGTTGTTTGTAAAACACCCACGCGTCTTCACCGGTGGTGTCCTCGTCCAGGATTAAGTTGCGCGTGCAGACTCCATATCCATGCAGCAGATGTCTTTTAATTGCGTGTATTGCGTTTGTTTTCTTGGCGCGATTGATTTTATTTTCTTGATCAGAAAGTTTTTAACTGATGACGACGTCTCGTTGCGCCGATGCCCGCTCCAAGCACTCTCGACAGTCCTCCGACTGTTGCTTTAACTCTTTCGCACGAAACTTTCGCCAGTGGCGCAGCGTGTTTTCGGTCGGCTCACGACGCCAACCTCTTCGTGTTCCAGGTCCCTGCCAATGCTCGGCAGCAGAAGTGTCGGAATCGAAATACAGTTGAGATCATCCTCAACCGATGGGCATACATCTTTGGGTTTCGGGAGAGAAAAAAATAAACAGAAAATCACGCGAGATAATTTAATAGACGAATTTAATGTTGGCGATAGTGTGAGAAAAGAAAACAAACGGAATGTTTTTTCAAAAGGCGGTAAGACTTTCAGCAAAATTATTTATAAAGTCAAGGGACGTTCTGGATTCAAAATCATATTAAATAACGATGAGTTGGTAAGCCCACGTGATTTATTGAAGACTGATTTTGATAAACCAATTGATGAAGAAAAAGATATGAAAGAGCAAACTAAAGAAGTTATTAAAGAGAAAAAAACAAAAGAATTATTGAAAAGAGAAGACATTCAACCAGAAAACATAAGAACTTCAAAGCGAGAAAAAAATGGTAAGGTAATATTGGATTTATAAGCAAAAAAAAATAAAAGGTCTCTATTTAAGTGAAGATACATCCTTCAGATTTGAACCCGCAACCTAAAATTTCAATGACTACGTTGAACCCATTAGTGTCGCCACCTAATAGACCTGCCAACGAAACAGGAAAAATGGTATTTGAAGTATTATCCAAAGTCTATACTTACCCATCAAATTCTAGAAATTCTATTTCCGCGAATATCACCATGCGACAAAATTTCACTTTTTTGTTGCGACATTTTTTCATTTTTGGGTTTCAGTGTCGCAGAGGTTTCAGCAGAATTTCGCTTTTTTGTTGCGACAAAATTACACTTTTTTGTCGCAGTAATGGACTTAATTCCTAGTAGAAACAAAACTAAAACAGATTGGTTAGAGGAATACGAAATTCGCAGACCTTGTAAGGATAGACTAAATAAGGATAAAATCGCTTGCGAAGAAAGAATTTCAAAAACTGATAAAGAAATTGCGCGTCTCGTTGAAAAGAAACAGACAGACGTAATTAAAGTTGATGCTATCGATGAGATGTTAAAACGAATGACTATTGAAAATAATGAAGTAGAGGAGGATAAACTTATTCGCTTGAGAAAAAAGAAATTGGAAAAAAAAATAAACAAAGAACGAGATAATTTCTATAAGTGGGAAAATGATAATCGTGGCCAACTTACCGCCATTGTCATGAATAGAATTCTCACTGGTATTGAAAAAGAACATTTATCGTTTAATGCTTCGTTTAACAAATACTCCAGTGATGGTATTAATGAATACGTAAATGATAGCATTAATAGAAATATTAAACGAGATCACAATAGAAACATGCACAGAGTCTATAGAACCGAGAGTGCGGATAGCAACTCGGAATAAAAAGACTTCGTGTAAATGTTGATTTTATAATACGAAAATCAACATTAATGGTTTTCTTAAAAACCAAGGGGTTTAACACCCCACTCTAATTCAAAGAAATTTCTATTCCACATGCTTTTGGTGTGTGTGTAATAGACTATGGGAGAGCCAAATGAAGTAGCAGTCACCAACTCGGCGAAATCAACCTCGCTGGGGGTGGTAAGACCTAACTCTATTGTTTCTCTTTATTGATAATGAATGTGGTTGTAGGTTTTTGGAAGCCGTGGGGGGAACTTGAAACTGAAGCCTCTGCTGAGATTAAGAACCCCCGATTGGTTAGGGTTCCGAGGGATTTCGCTCAACTTGATAAGAAAAATATAACTTCATTTCATGCTGAGCGAAAATATTTCGTTCGCAACCCCTCGGAGAGAACTGAGAACTATTCGTTCGCTTGGGTAGACCGAGATGAAACCATGAAAAATCCTAGGAAGAAAACATTCTTTCTGGCTTCGCTCGGGAAAGATGAAGAAGAAATTCTCGTCTTTCCATCGCTTTCAGCCTTGACGAAGAAGGTTGGCGGTGATGAAGGTTCTATCAATTGGGTTGTCCCACTTGAGTTGTAAGAAAAAGGGACTTTGGTTATTAAAATAAGGGTTTTTGGATAACTTTTATTTTTTCTCTCAGTGCTCATGTGGAGGGCTCTTTGGGGTGTTTTGTGCTCTTGTATTGATAGTTCAAACTAGCAATAGGAGAAGAGAAATGAAATTTATGAGGTCGTTTTAAGGCACGAAAAAACGACCCTTGTAAATTTCATATTATACTACTAAGGTGCTGTCGTACGCCAACAACACAACGGCAAGAGCCTGATACACAACAGAACACTTTAGAAAAAATACTTGTTAATGATTAGAAACTATCTCTGTTGCGTACCCGAGAAACGTCGTGGGACCCCCTCAAGGTTGGCTTCCAGCGAGTATCCACGACAGTGATGAGCAAGGAGTTGTAGAAGCCCGCACGATCGGCAGCATCCAAAACGGTTCCCATGTCGCACAGGGGAACATGGACTCCGACAAAGAACGAGGTCTTGTTTTCTTCTTTGCCAAGATATTCGTTCATGTCAGGTAGTGCAAGATCTACAGAACATCCAAAACAATCATTACCGAGTATTTTTTCAAAACAATCCTGTTGAAAAAAACGGTACAACACCACGAAATTTACGTACCAACAAGTTGCAGCAGAGCGCAGAGATAGTCCATGTTGTCCCAACCACGATGGTCCCAGGTAGCCAGTTTCCAGCTCCACGGGGCGTTTAGATTGGCGTACTTGAATCGCAATTTGAAAGTGCTCGATTCCGAGTCCTCTTTCACATATTCAAGAAATGATTTAATCTGGGGGCCTCCAATACCCAAGTACTTCGAAGTTAAGTGGAACAAAGTGTTCTTCAAGGATTTGGTAGATGACAGAATATCGATGTCTGGATGGTGAATCGAAAGAACAGAAACAATTTCTGTCACGTTGCTTGCTTCGTCGTCGTCCTCGTCGTCAGGATATTTGATGTAAAAAGGAAACCTCATTGTGTTCAAGTCGCACTTCAAATCTGACGAAGAGGCCGAAGAGGACGAAGAGGACGAAGAAGAAGAGGATGAAGAGGACGAAGAGGCAAGGGACACCACCCAGAGCAGCCTTCGCAGCAGCATCTTTCCTGGCTTGGAAGCTAGTGTACGCCTGTTCCAGTTTTTGCTTGTCGAGCTCATCCAACTGGTCCCACAGTAGCTGTGCTTTCTTGATGTCTTGGTTTCCTTCCTGGTCGTCGTCGTCCTCTTCGTCGTCGTTGTCAGATCCCACCTTTCTGCTCTTGGCCGCTTTTGCTAACTTCAAATTCTTTTTTCCAAATGCAGCAGACCTCGCGACGCTCTCCAGCATGTCCGATGTGATTGCAGGTCCGAGCAAAGATTTGATTTTCGCCAGCCTGAAATCAGTCTTCTCCCCAAAATGAGCTCCGATGACAACTAGCAAAGTGGTCATAGACTTGTTGGTTTGCAACCACTGCGTTGCGTCCTTACTTGTGAGCTTTCTCTCCTTTTTGGATGCTGGCGATGCACTCAAATGCCGGTGGTAAAGAAACCGCAGTCCGAAGTTCACTGAGAAATTGCTTGTTGACGGGGTTGTCATACTTGGTCAAGTCTGCCTGCGTGTTTCGTTTGCGTTGCGTATCAAGCCATTTCTTTTTTTCGTTCGACTCCAATAAGACTACTGCATTCCAAAGAGCGGTCGGCATACACGCAACCGGAAAGGTGTTCTAGTTGTTCTTAAATTTGTTCGCGATTCGAATGGCAGTGTACTTGGTCCCCTTGTCCTTGCCATCTCAACTTCGTACAGCTAACTCGACATTCTTGGTGATATCTTCCTGTGTTGGCCAGGGTGTGTTCGGAACCAAGTCGGCTGCGGCTAGAATTTGCCATTTGGCTGCTTGAGTCAGTTTCCCCACTTGGCCGTCGCCCTTTCGAGCGCCGCACATTTGCTTCAGTGTGTAATCCAACTGTTTGCCCTTGCGTTTGTGTGGGATGTACTGCATCAGATTCGTGCGAATTTGGTGGATCTACAAATCACAAGCAAACAGACACTTTGTAATCAATACCAAGTATTTTTTGAAATCATTTTTGTTCAATCTTTCAACAAAAAAAAGGAAAAAGTCAACAAAATAATTTTGGAAAAATACTAGGTAATGATGAAAACCAATGGTCTCTGAAAGTACTTGTTCCCAGTACTGCGATTTTTTGTGCGTTGCAGCGGCAAGATTGCTCTGAAGACCCATCATGCGGATCTGGTGTTGATCGACGTTGACGTAGACTTTGGATGTGCAAAACAACAAGTTGGCGTGCTTTCCATCTGGATTCGCGACCAAGTGCTTCTTGATAGCCGCAACACCGTGGTTGCCTCCAATCACCAAGTAGTAGATGTCCTCATGCTTCGAATTCGGATACTTAGCTAAAATTTCAGGATTCGGCCATTCCAGAGGGTCGTCTTCTCTGACTTCTCCATCTTCATATAGGCCCTTTGCCTCAGCCAAAAACTGCTCCTTGCTGGCAAACTGGGTCCAGTTCTTCTGGTGACTGAAAAATTCATAATCGAGAGGATAGGAATCCTCCCCTTAAGTTTGCCTTGTTGTGTCAGTTTCACTGCCACGACGTAGATGTCAGGCACATGACTAAAGCGATTGTGGCTGAGCAATTCCACGATCTGGTCCACATAATCCTTGTCTTTTAGACGCTGCTGAAGAAATTCTGGAGCCCTGAACATTCTTTCGACAGGAAGATCGAACTTGCGCACAATTTGATGGTGTTTCAAGGTCAGCAGAAACCTCTCGTCCTCAGTGACCATGAACCTCTTTTGGTCCCTGTTCGCACCAAGAACTAAATCTTGACCCTGAAGAAGAAATTCCTCCTGTTCCTGCTGTCGAGACAGCGCCGCATCCGATGCTGCTTCCCGAGCAGTCTGCGTCTGGGACTTCTTGGGTTTCTTTTCCACTTCTTTTCCACGGTGCTGGTTTTATTGTTTTCTTCTTTTTTTCTTAGGCAATTCCTCTTCTTCTTCCTCATCTTCTTCTGCTGCTGGTTCCTCCCCTTGAGCACCTTCTGCTTCTTTCTCCTCTGGTTGTTCCTCGTCAGCACCTTCTGCTTGTTGTTCTTCAACCTCTTCAACCTCCTCCTCTTCTGCACTTTCAGTGTCAGCCGGCTTTACTTTGCCTTTTCCTTTTGCTTTTTTTCTTTTCTTCAATCTTTTTTGTGACTGGCGTTTTTTCATTAATATCACACTCACGACTCGCCATCTTCTTCTGGTGTGTCCACATTCTGCTTCGTCTTCTGCTTCTTTGACTTGCGTCGAGAAGGCACCGGTGGCTTGTCCTGCTTGCTCTTCTTCTTTTTCTTTGCCGATGCTCCAGCGGTTTCTTCATCGTCGCCAGGCTGGTACTCTGAATCATCTCTTGTTCGCTGTCCCCTTCGCCCGTCTTTTTGCGTTTTTTCTTCCCCTCCTTAGTACGTTTTGCAACTTCGCCAGTTGCAGTAACTTCGGCCTCAGAACTGAAAATGCTGGCGCTATCAGAAGTTTTTGCTCGTGCTAGGGCTTCAGTGCGAGTTTCCTTCGCGTTGTATAAGCCCATCTGCCCGGCTTTTTCCACCATTTTGGTAAAATTGCTCTCAGAACCCCTGTGGTAACATGCACAGCCAACACAACAAGCTTGGCGATCATTACCCTGTATTTTTTTTTAATGATTCTGTTGACATACACAGCAATCAGAAACGAAAATCAAGAAAAAAAAGGCTAATTACCATAACTTCAGACTGTCGACATGGTCAGGGCTCGTCGCAAAACCGCCGTAAGTCTTCAAAGCTACCAGCATTCCAACAAAGAAATCCAACACCATCCCGGCTTTCATGCCGTTAGCTGTCAGTTCCTCCATCTTCATTTACCAGCACGCCGTGATGACTGCGAAAATCTGCAAGAATAGAAAAATCAAAAGCACTGAGTATAGACAGAACATACGTTGACATTACGAAATCAAGAGAAAAATGGGATTATGTTGAAGTATGCCAACAGAACTTTGTAGAAAAAATACTCAGTATTCTTGAAATCAGCACTCTGTTGGATGAAATTTTTTTCTAAGCTTGTTTTTTTCTATTTTTGTCCTATAAATTCTGATTCTGTCCGTTTTTCCGTAGTCAACACGCGGACATGACGTGGCAACAGAACCACAAAAAGTTACCTGTAACCATCTGGTGGGAACAGTGAAAGATTTCAGAGTTTGCCATCCCCCTTCTGGAGTTTTGAAATTTCTCAGGGGAACGTCAAAACTAACATCCAGAACATGGCAAAACATAAGATTCAGCATCAAGATGAAGGCGTCTGTTGAGCATCTTGACAGACAGTTTGTATGTGAGCAAAGAAAAACACTTGACAAAAACAACATTGTAAAGGACATAAAAAAGAAATATGTACTTTTTGCCGTCCGCAAGCTTGATCTGTACAGACTGAGTATCCACTGCGCCGTCGAAATCTTGGCATTCGTCGAGTGAGTAGACGTAGTGGGTCGTAGGCTTGTCCTCGGGGATGAAAATGAGGGACATTTTGGGAATGCTTGACGCAGAGTCGCTTGACTCTATAAGGCCGATGGTCATAGAAGCCGTTTCAAATACAACCTGTTGGGAGAGCATCCAAACAGAAGTGAGTTTTGAGTAATACCTGGTATTTTTTCTTATGAGTTCTGTTGGGTGTTTGACACGACAGAGTACCTTTGCTTCGGCTGATTTCGCCTCTTTTGCGCCTCTCTGTTGGCCCCCGCCACAGGTTTTCAAACCACCTCGACCTGTTTTGTAGCCCTCATTATTCTTTTTCTGACGAGGCATTGGGTCTCTTCGCACTTCTTGCCTTGGTGAAAGTTCGAATTGTGAGGTGGTCAAGGTGGACGGCACGTGCCAGGCACGCGACTTGGTACGCGCTCTGCCGGAACATGACAATTTCTTTTTTGCGGCCTATCGATGAAAAAAATGGCAGTACGGTCAGGTAACTTGGAATTCAATATTTGGCCGGTCTAAAAAAAAAATTCAAAAAATTTGGCCCGGTCATTAGTTTGCCATTTTTGAAATACCAATGCCTGAATTTTTGGCAAAACCAAAATTCAAAAAATCAAATTTGAAATGAACTTGGGTTTGCGAAAGTGCATCATAATTCAATTTTTTCTGGGTGTCCCAAGTTCTTTGCAACAGAAGTGAATGAAAAAAAATACTCAGGTATTTTTTTCCACGTTCTGTTTGCTACCGCCAGATCTTCAGAAATGAGCACTTTTGCAAGCCCAAGACATTCCAGGACGCTGTTAAGTCCTTCTACTAACAGTGTTCGTTCAAGCTCGGTTCCTTCCACTCCTGTCGCAAGAAGTGTGAGAAATCACCCTTCTGCTTGGCGTAATCTCAGCACGGACTCCACATCTTCTCGCAGAGCATCTCAGGTGTCCGCAATGACAGATTCAGAATGGTCCACCGGCAGTGTGGGGAAATCCTTGTCTGCAGATAAAGTTGCAAAGCACATGCATGATCATTCATGTTCCCACATGGAAACAGTCGATGAGCAAACGATTATGGAATATAGAAATTTGTTCGGTATGATCTTCGGTCCTGAAAAGTTGGAAAGTTCTGAATCAGAGGAAATGAATCACGTCGATCATCCGCCGCAAGCAAGATCGGAACATAAAAACATAGTACAGGACGACGAGAGTTTACCTTCGGAATCTTTTCCTGGCGCGGCCACCCAAGACGTGAAGAACCTCAAGGGTTTTAGCAGGTCAGCCAACAGAATCATTTCGAAAAAATACTCGTTAATAATGACTTGGTACCCTCTGTTGTCTCTCATCGTACCGCCTTTGACTTTGAAACTAAATCGATAAAAGTTTGAGAGAATGCTTTCATGTTCAATCTTCATATCTTGTGCATCCAAATTTCGTATCGATTTTTTGTGCCCCCAGGTCTGTTCCTTGTGAAGCGCAACCATCTGCATGGGAAGAAGACCTTGGTGCGATCAAAGATTGCTGCCTCAGTGAAGAAGGTCAGGATCCAGCGCTCATTAATCGTCTTGCTTTGAAGCGTCTTCGTTTTCTTTCCTTGCCACGCGTTTCTCAGAGCGAAATCATTCTTGACTTGATGCGGTCCAATCGTAACAAGAAAAGCAACAGAAAACAGCTTGAAACTGCTCTCATTGCGCAATTTCCTTTCTGCCACCTTTGCGCACGACGTGTGTACGGATTGAGCGAGTACCGCTGGAACGTATACAATAACCTCAGCTTGAGAACCCCCAATGCAAGGAGACTTTACCGAAGCGACATTGACACGCAAAAGGATGGTCGAAAGACCATGTTCTTTTCCAAGTTCCTGGACGATCTCATGGTACATACGTCAGCTCACTTGGAACGTATTCATTTCTGAAGAACAATTTTGTTTAGTGACAGAGGAACCTCTCTAAGCATTACGCAGTACTTTTTTTTTTACTTTCTGTTTGATGTTGCTCATCTTTTCTATGATATTGAACTAATATCATTGAAAACTTTTAACCCAAAGCGCCTTGCCTGACAGTACCAAAGTGTCACAGTAGCAGTTCTGCATGTAAATGTAACAATCAGCAGTTGTTGCTTTTATTCTGCACAGCATGATCTGGGGGAGAAAGATCCAGCATCCGAGAAGGTTTACTTGCCATACGACACCAAGCATGCATACTGGAAGACGGCAATCAAAGAAGCTGCCATTGAGCACCCGGACCTGGATTGGCAGAAAAGTAGGGACCTTTTCTACAAAATCTGGAACGGAACCAAAGTCACACTCAAGGTTCAAGCAGCTACACATCATGAAGAATCCCCCTGTCAATAAATGCAAGCAATGTGATGACAGCTACAAGAAGCTGACCGAAGCGAAGACTCTTGCTCAATTGCAAAAAATCCGTCAGGAAAGATCGGCTCATTTCCAGGAAGTGCGTGAGGAAAGACGAGTTTATGCTCACCACAAGAGCTTAGCGTTGTCAGACCCACACGCTACGCTAGCTTGAACATCGACGGCATGGACCAGGCCAAGACCGCGGTTCCTTACGCAGAAGGGAAGCGTGAGCGCAACGAGAACCACGGGAACGCGAGTACAGCGGCGAGAGTGATTGCTGTGGTTGTTCATGGTAAAGGCACTCTCTGCTACGTCGCCCCAGCTGACATCCCGCACACTGCGGATACCACCATGACAGTCTTAATGGATTCTTTTCGTTTCCTTGCGGATTCTATCGGAAGACTGCCGCCTAATCTCTTTCTCCAGATGGACCATACAAACGCAGACAACAAGACCCATTCTCTGCTTGCTTGGGCTGCTTCCTTGGTGCAGTGCGGTCTTTTCAAAACTGTTGAGGTCAGTTTTCTTCCTGTCGGACACACCCACGCGGATGTGGACCAGAAGTTTTCTTTAATTTCTCGATTTCTTCGTCGCTGTCCAGTCCATACCTACCACGAACTAGCCAAGGCTTGTGAAAAAGCACTCCCCGACGACTGTATTTACAGTTGCGTGTTGAAACGATGTTGGATATGTTTCCGACAACGACGTCGATGTCTATGATCGTCATGCTCCCGCTGGTGAAGGTACTGTAGTACGAGCAAAAAAACGTCGTGTTGACTTAAAAACACTTGCCTATTGGTTGAAAGTGCGTCGTCGTCAACGAGATCTGCACGAAGGTGCTTGCTCCGTGTGCCTCAAATTGACCAGCAGTCCAGCAGCAAACTGCCACAGGATACTCGCAAAGCCAACATTGCACAAAAGGAACAACTGCAAAAGGATTTGATGAAACACCTTCAATCAACCTCTTGTACTGCGAATTTAGAGTTGGATGAAGATGACTGCGGGGTCGAAGCTGGAAATTTTATCGGACACTTCTGATGAGTCAACAGGTAGCGCAGACTCCTTGTCATTCTAGTCATTGACATTGCTGCAGGAACGCTTAACTCTTGCATTGTAAATCTATGCGATCAACAGTTCTTTGTTACATATTCACGACAACACTAATGGATTTTTGTCAACATTAGAACAGAACCAAATCGAAAAAATACTAGGTAATGATGGTTAACATGACTCTGTTACTGTTGCAACTTCCTACAGGATCGCGCAGAGGATATATTGGAGCAGCAGCAAGCACGAAGTTCCGAACAAAAGCAAACTTCGCTTCCCCACCGTTTGGCAGAACCAGGTCCTCCCACACAAAGGATGCCACTGCATACTTTTCCAGATCACGATCCCGTGGACCTTTTGACTATGAAGATGACACTTTGGCGGATATCCAGCCCGCGGTTGTACCTGAACAGCATGATACCCGCAGCTTTTTGCCCGGGAACTTACGCGCTATTTCCGAAGATCAGACAGAGGATCGACCCGCAGGGTCGGGTGGCTTAGTTGCGTTGACCAAGGAAAACGCTCACCAAGGACATATCCTTGTTCTTCAAAAATTCTACCTGCCCAGACCTGACTGGGGACGGCCTAATCAGGGCACTGCACACCTCAGGGACCAGCAGAAAAACAGTTTAGTCGCATTACGAAGAAAGTATATAAGAGTCAATGATTTAGTTGTTGCGAAAGTAGATTACGGAGCATCGGCGAAGCAGCCTGTGTCAATTTTCAAGATTATCAAGCTCTTTGAAGACAGGTTGCGCAGGCAAACATGGATGAGAGTTCGCTGGTACGGAGAGGAAGAAGACATTTTTTGGGCAAGTATTACCAAAAACAAGAAAAGCTGACGGAAAAAATGAACAAGCTGATGGCGAAACTGACGAAACAAGGCGCCGACGTCAGCCAGTATGTACGCTTTCGTATCACGCCGGACGAAAATATTGCATTGACTGACGAAAATAGTGAACAGTTGGCGGCATTAGTTCACTGGGGATCCCAAAATGAACTGTTGACCAAGCAGCACACTCTGCAAGAAAATGTAGTCACTCTGATCCGGACTGATATTCGTCTGCAAGAAGCCGACATAGAAGCCCTGATAGAGAAAGCCAAAGCTGCCAAACAGAAAAAAAGCAACAAACGACGACATGCTTCAGGATCAACCGGCCAAGCGATCGCCAGCAGCAGCAGCGACAAGGGCAGCAGAAACTTAAACCAGAAGAAGCAAAGCGAAAGTAAAAATTTATCATTAAATTTTGGTAGACTAAATGAATTTTTTCCCTTTTTTCCAAAGATCCTAAGTCTTGCCCAACAATTCCTGTGCCTGACCAGTTACATACATCAACGCTCAACAATAGAGGAAGTTTCCACACTAAGGTTGATGCTGCTTTGCTTCGGAAGGTCGCAACCAATGGCTTAAAAGTCCAATGTCAACCTATAGACACCAACCGAAGTCTGCATGTGTGCTTAGGTTGATATCCAGCTCCGCCGAAAAAAACGCCTTCAGAAATCCAAAGCATAGTTCTTCAATCCAGCTCTTTTGAAAAACATGCACTGCATTTAAAAGTCCAGGTAAATAACTAAGTGGAAGATTTCAAGAGAGGGAGAACTCTGAACAAAGGGAAGAAAATAATTACTTTCCCTCTTGAAATCGTACACAATGAGGAGGACAACGTCTCGAAAACGATGAAAAGTCCTAAACAGAAACCTCAACGTGACATAAAAGAAATTCAAAAACTAACACCAGTACTTGTGGGACACAAGTTTCCGGGAATTTTGAATATCTGCTTGAAAAACACTTGACCGTGTAAGACCCAACAGAGTGCTGTTTCGAATCATTACAGAGTAATTTTTGAAAAGTACTCTGTTACATAGCTTGAAGTAAATGCTGACACTATGTAACAGAATATTTGTCAAAAAATACTCTGTAATGATTCGAAACAGCACTCTGTTGGTTCTTACACTGTCGAGTGGTTTTCCTCATTACACTTCTCATGGTGAACTTTCCCGGGGAAGTGCCACGTTACGAACCCACAAGCACAGCTTCATCAATGAAATGTATTTAAATCTTGCAGGCAGGAGAATTCCATAAATCAAGAAGCTTGGTTCTCTGCGGATGAACTGTTTCTTGTGCATCGCTGAATGCTGTACTTCTAAGCTTGAATTGCAGCACCTTTCGATGCACCCCTCTTGGCGACGCGCTTGGAATGTATCTTTCATCCCGTACTGCCTGGATCTGCGGATGGTTAATGTTATTTGTTAGCCACTTGCTTTGTGACCTTGTCAGTGGTTATGGAATAACATTGTTTCCTGGAAAAGTTGCTGATGGATTTCGCGGGCCAGACTTATACTTGTTAGTTCCTGCTCGAGAAGTCCATGCTGCTTGGACGCGGATGGTCTAGTCGAAGAAAAAATTCGCCTTGAACCATTCGCTTCATTGTTTTCGGCGGATGATACTAGCTAGTCGTATAACCTCTGCAACCATAAAAAGATTTACAAAGGTTGTACGATAGGCTGCTGCGTTACTAGCAGGGCGGGGTTTATTAATAGCTCACTTGATTTTGTCTATCGATAAACTCCGCCAGACTCGCTGATGAGACTCCGGAACGTCAATGACTACGCCCAGACGTTAAGGAAGGAAATTCTACTGTTCAGCTTTCTGGGAAGTTGCTGATTGAGTCCGGTTGGGACAAACTATACTTGTTGCTTCAAGGTTTGTACCACTCGGATGAATACTGAATAGCTGATGGTTGTAGTTGACATCTGCAGCGCATAAAAAATGTTCTGCATGCGTCAATTACTCCTTGGATTTCGAATCTGAACTGCTTGCTTGTAATAACTCTCCTGGGAGGAAAAACGTTTTGTATCAAAATTTGAAGCCCCTGAACTGAAAAAAAGCAAAACTATATTAATTATTTTTGAAGCATTTCTTCAGGATTTCACACTTGATATTTGCTTCCGGCAGTGTTGATCTCTTTATGTTTCTCACCCAAGTTTAGTTAATAAAAAAAATAGAAATTTAATGTGTGAAGACCAGAATGCAAAGAGACGCTGATCACAGCAACAGAAAATTGTTCAAAAAATACTCGGTAATGATGGTTTAGGGTGTCCTGTTGAGGGAGCTCACTTTGTCTTGAAATTTACTTAAAGTTTGAAATTATGAAACGCTGCACTGAACGTAAACAGGACTGAGTGATTCTAACATTTTATACAGGTTCGTCCGAGTTCTGAACTTCTTGCCTTAGCCTAACCCAAAGTAGTGATTCCGGCACCCAAATTAGCGATTCTTATCTGTTAGTCGTACAACAGCCTAGTCCATTCACCCCACCTATTCCGGAAGTCGCTCCACGCCGGACGGTGCAACCTGCGCATTTCCTCTTGTTGTTCGGCCACGGCTCGGAGTCGACTCTCTCGCTCTCCGGTACCTAGTCGGGTAGGACTATCGGGCTCAGCTAAGGTTGAGGTGGCCGTAGACTGACCGGTACTAGTAGTAGGGGTAACAGGGAAGTCACCTTTCGGTCGGCGGGGGGTATCGTCTTAGCATGGGACGCAAACCAGGGCATCCCACTCACGGAGGCTCGGACCGTCTCAAGGAAGCCAGACGCACGAGCCCCACTGACCTACGCCTATTGCTTGGGCTGGTGGAGGGCGTAGTCACAGGATTGCTATCGGTCCCGGCGGTAGCATCCCCACCACCGGGGTCTGCCTCAGCACTAGGGTCGGGACCTATGGGGGACGCCGCACCCTTGCCGGAGCTCGAACCCCGTCCCGGTCTCTAGCCGGGGACTCTTCACCTTCACGCTCCTCCTCCCCGTCGGATTCAGAGGAAGGATCGGCATCGGACTGCATTTCCGGAGGCTCATCTTCTACGTCCGCCAAACCATCCGGTTGGTAGCCCTCCGGGCCGGGCCTTACCTTCACCCCTTGTACCTTCTCCCTTTTTGCTTTGAGTAAAGATTTCAGGTTTTGGCTCATGATACTACTACCAGCCTCAGCTGGCTCGGCCTTTGAACCAATCTCAACCTTCGGGGCAGGTACCGCTGACGGCCCGCTCACCCCTCTAGGTCTACCCTTACTCTCTCCACGGGGGTCGGGCCTACCGGACGGAGTGGAGTACCCTTCGACTCTTGTGCGCGTACCGGCAGCGATGCTACTGATAGGGGCACAACTCCCCCACAAGAGAAGATACCCCACCTCGGAAGTACATGTGCTTCGCTTGTGCACCGGCCTGAGGTTCATGTTGGCGGTACACCTTCCGCCATGAGGGTACACCGGACGCCTCCCACGTTACAGGTTGACGGCTAATGATCCACTCGGTAAACTGTCCGGGCTCACGGGGCTTCGCATAGTGGATGATGGGCAAGAGGGACCGGTTCCACTGGATGCCCCGCTTCGCGGCTTCGTGTCGCACTATGACCTCAACCATTAGAGGATGACTCCCACTTTTGATCTGGGCTTCTAACCCTCGCTCTCCCATCTCGCACATTAGAGGTAGATGATCCCTTCGAGCCATGTCGGCTGCCCAAAGACGCAAGGCATTGTCCCTCTCGTGCTTGGCCCACTGGTACTAATGCTCAACGCAATAGTTGCTATCTATGAGGGTAGCTGCCTTAATCCTCATGCTGTTGAAGGGAGACTCAAGGTCCTTCAAACTGGCTACGTACCGGCGCTTTCCTTCCGCTACTCCATGGCACCGACCCTCGTTCATCTTACCTATGTCGGCGTCGTCCTCAAGCAAGATCTCAAAACTGTTCTCGTCCTCCGGTGGTATGATCGGTTCGGGAAGGTTGCACCCCCGGGTTTAGCCATGACGGCTTTGTCTTTCGACTTGCCGGTTAGGAACTTTACCATCTGGGCTAAGGCTACGCCCGGCTCCTCATCCTCGGAGTCGTCGCTATCACTACCCCCGTTAGAGCCCTTTGCTGCCTCCCCCTTCTCCTTCCGGCCTTTGTCCGGGCACTTGCTCAACTTGTGCTTGCCCCCGCACAACCGGCACTTCTTGCTGCATTTACCGGCGATGTGCCCCTTTTCGAAGCAATTAAAGCACTTTGGCCCCTTGCTCTTTTCGCTCTTCTTGCTTTTCTCCCCCTTGGGGGTGTCTGCCGGTTTGGGAGGGGTCTTCTTGGCTTTAGCTGGGTCATGCTCAAACCTACATTTTTCTGCCCACCTACACTCCCTTTGCTTGTCCCACAGGAAGCACACCCCTCTCACCTTCCCTCCAACGTAGAGGTAGCGGCATGAGGCCCCACGAGTGCATTTGCCTTCTTTGCTGAAGAGCCAGCATTCGTCCTTGGGTTTCCTTTCCCGGCCTTGCGAACTGCCAAACCTTTCTCAGTGGAACTAGTCACTTTGGCTCGGTCAAACTTCTTATCTAGTCCAAGAGCACGATCCTGTACGAACTTCCACCATGAGTTGAAGTCCCGCTTAAACTGCTTGCGGTTCAGTTCGGCCATTTCAACCCATACCTGCCAGGCTTTCTTCACCCTAGAGTCAAATTGCCACTAACGCGTCCTTTACTATCTGTTGCAGCCGGTCGTCGGTTGGGGCTTGGCCATAGTCGGCCAACCAGTCTCTCCTAGCGTTCAAGTCCACACACTGACCAACGTACTGCTGCTTGCTAGTAAAGAGAAAGTCATTCAGTTCACCTTATCCTGAACGTCAGAGGGGTCAGCTTTCTTGTACCGGGCTAGCAACCTGTCCCACAGTGCTTTTGGGTTTTGACCAAAGGTCAGCTTTTCCGGATCAGGCAAGTCACGCACTAGACTCTTCGCCTCACCACCGAGCATGTCATAGATGATGTTGATCACCCTCTCTTTTTGCTTGCTCATCTCAGCAAGTACACTAGCGTCATAGGCCATCACCTGTCGTGTCAGTGCGCCATCATGATCAGCACTCCCTAGTGGGGCTTTGACCTTATAGGGGTCCGTCTGTCCTCGGGAGGCCCCACTCTTGCTGTCGCCCTCTAAGTCTGAGCCTTGCCAGCTGACAGCCTAGGTTTGTCAGTGCTAGCATACCCACTAGAGTAGAGGTCAGGAGTGTTCCGGCCTTCATCTACTTCCTCCTCCTCCTTTTCTTCTTCAGTCTCAGTGGCTTGTTTATCCCTCGGACTGCTAAATACCGGTTTGTAACGCTTGATTGGTGTTTTCTGTCCTCCCTCTACCCCTAACGCCTCATCAAGGTTGGAAGCATCCGGTTTGGTGTTTGGCATAGGCCACAGGCGAGTGGGACCCTTGGTTTTGCCCTCAAAGTATTCCTTTACTACTTCCTCGGGAAGAACTCAGCTACCTCTTCCCAAGCTAGTATAAAGGGGGGGACCTCCCTACCCTTAAGCTGTATTCCAAGTACGTTTTCTCGGTGGACATATTGCTTGTGGGCGTCAGCACCCTGCAGCACTTCCTTAGGTGCCTTTGCATTACAGCTTTGAACTACCTGCCTATGCAGTAGGATCCATGCTTCTTTGCAGGTGAACGTGATCTTACTGTCTGTCTTACTAGTAGTCATTTCTAACTACCGTCGGTCTCGAACAGACACACGCTCCCCTTACACACACTTACACACAGCACACAGCTAAGCTCTCTACCGGCTAAATAGAGTTAGGTTCACACAATGCTTACGCTGTTCTGATGGCCCAGACACAGGCAAGCAACCACACACACTCCCACACAGAGAGAACACTACAGAGGCTACGAGCAGACTCACCCACACACTACACAGAATAGTGTTTTGCTTGTCCACACCACCCTTCTCTCTCTCTCTCTCTCTCTCTCTCTCTCTCTCTCTTCAACTACGTGTGCTACCACTGACTCTATTGCTCAGACTACACAGAGGCTACCACCTATGATATCCTTCCACCTACTAGCAGCCCTATCTGCAAAGTCAGTTCTTCAACATACCTAGGTTTGTCGTTGTTTTTGTACAACCACCTAAACAGTCACTTTTCGCTCCTCAGCTAGTGTCCAAAGCACGGTTCTACAAAGCACACAACCTCACCACACCTCTCTCTCACTCCTAACCACGTCACAGCAAAAGACACAAGTAGTAGTAGGTGTGATGATGCTACACTAGTTCAACAATAGCTGTGCAATGCAAACTGTTGTGTCCGTGGGTCCTGGTGCTCAATCCAGGAAAGAACCACGTTCAGCACAACTTGCCACGGTCTTGTCCCGCTTGCCTTGCATACTGTTGTGTCAGTGGGTCCTGGTGCTCAATCCAGGAAAGAACCACGTTCAACACAACTTGCCACGGTCTTGTCCCGCTTGCCTTGCACACTGTTGTGTCTGTGGGTCCTGGTGCTCAATCCAGGAAAGAACCACGTTCAACACAACTTGCCCTGTCTTGTCACACTTGCCTTGCATACTGTTGTGTCCGTGTGTCCTGGTGCTCAATCCAAGAAAGAACCACGTTTAACACAACTTGCCACGGTCACAGAACAAATGGACAACCTTTTAGAAGGCCCACCCCCTCTCGCACTACGACCTGTGCGATTCGATGTAACACTCTGTCTGTCTGTCCTGTCCCACCTTGCCCTTCCACTGCACGCAAGCAGAGCAGGGCGTGGGTAGTATCTACAGTGATCCGCTGTAGCCACACAAATTGAAACTTCATGCGCACTTTCCTGAAACGGTGTCACTTAAGGTAGACCCCACACACTTTGAACGAAGGTTCTCTTCTGCAATCCGTTACACAGAACACGCTGCAAGGCTCATAACCTAATGGAAGAAAACCCTCGCGACTTCTTCAAACGGCAACCTGCACTCGGGGCGTCCCCCTCCTACCAGTCAACGACTTCCCACGAAGAAGAATTTAACAATAATGAAACAATTCCCGCCATTCTAACTGACGACGTCACACAAAAGATGTACCCCTGGAAAATGACTCACGAAACGCCTGATATTGGTAATAAGGGTAATGGTAAAAAGCTGGTGCCACCAGTACCAGAAAAGGTACCCTAATTGACTGTATTAATAACTAATAATACTACTAACCGTAACGATTGCTAACGTACAAAATAGCAATACAGACATAACTGAGGAGGAAGGGTCTAATTAATTGTCCAATTCATATGTCATCATAGTAGGAAAATGTACTGGTTTTTCTGTGATAGAATACCGTGACTGGTCTGATTTTTTTTCAATAGTCGGTGGCACTTGAAAAATGATGTCTCGACACCTCCTATGCCTGCCCACCTGGTATATAATGGCATTACTCTATGTTCCGGTCTGTCTGTTAAGCTTGGCTTAGAGAGTACGGAGTCACAGGGAAATCGATTATACGTAAAACATAGAGAAATGATTCTCCGACAGTCGTAACGTTAACAATCTGTCACTTCGACACTGCTTTCTTCCAACTATGTAGCGGGAAATCGAAGCGATTCTAATTGTTCTTTGATTGCGCGCTGGTCTTCAGCTCTGAGCTTGCCGCAATGTAGATTTCCTCCTCCAACTGTGAATCGAATATCTGTGCAAAACACTTCAACTTCATAGTCATACCACATGCCTTCTTCTTTTATGGTTTCCTCTGCCTTCTCCAAAGTGATATCTGAGTACTCCCAGCCTCATAGTCATACCACATGCCTTCTTCTTTTATGGTTTCCTCTGCCTTCTCCAAAGTGATATCTGACCAGCCTGTCTTCGTTTGCTTAGCAATCCGTATGTGGCTGTGAGGAGGTTCTTGTTCTTTATGCCCAAACGCTGGACTTTGACAGCAAAGCCAGAACAGTCTTTGTAAATAATAACACCAAGTCCGATCACCATAGATGCGGCGACCGATTGGGTCGTACACTATAGTACACAGTGACTCCACTGGTTCATAGCACAAAAATATGACTAGAACTCCCTTACGTTCTCCCTTTTTACTTTCCACTTTCATAATAGCTGCACACCCAACATGCTTTAGATGTGATAAGAAGTGCTTCTTTTTGAAAATGGCTTCAAACGGGGAAACTCCCTTGAACTTCCCGGATGCACTAGGAATCATATTCTCAATTTAGGTAGAGCTTTTCTCCATGTCTGTCCAAAACTTATGAGCAAACCTGCATCAAGTGTAGCAGCTGCAGCGGTGCCTTCCATAGTAAGATGTGACCTTTCAATCACCGCATTACTCTTACTATAGCCTTTTGGGGAAGGGTAGAATTCCGTTCCTGTCCTCTTAACCCAAGCATTGAAAACCTCGTAGCTTCTATATTTCTGATCGGATTGAATCATTCTTACAGAGTTGCGAGTCTGGCGCTCAAAGAAAGCTACTGCTTCTAGAAAATAAGGAGAAAACTCATTCTTTCGCTTTATGTAGTAGTCTTTGACATATCCACACGCCATGCACTTAATAGTGAATTTATATTTCTTCCCGTCATATTGGACAGGACTCTATAAAACTGCGTGTCCATAGCCAAACACTCACCTGGGGCGAAATCACTATCGTGCCTGTTTTTGTTCCTATGGTCCACTTATTCACATTTTCTCACCGCTCTCTCCAGTTCTTCCCGATGTCACCCGGTAATTTACTGCACCCAATTCACTGCAGCACAATCAACCGTAGTCCAAATTACTGCACCCTTACTGCCACTGGAAAATTTTAGACCCTCACAGATTGTGATTCGTACATGATTTCAGTACGGGTCAGACAATAAAAAAGGAAAAACATGTTTGAACTACTTTCAAATTTGGACCAGCACGGAAGTTATGCTCTGCATATGATTTCCGTATGGGTCCAAAAAAATCGGCAAAAACCCTTGCTGACACGCAACAAGTCCAACATCTGAAAGTCCGATTTACAGTCTGCATGTACTCGCATGGCCTGCCCTCCCTCCCTCCCTTCCCCCCCCCCCCCTCTCTTTTCTCTTCTTTTGTCTCTCTCTCCCTCTCTCAACGTTCAGTAAACGCAGAGAAAAAACCATTAAAAAAACCTCTCTGCCTCTCTCTCTCTTTCTCTTCCTCCCTCTCCCTCTCTCCCTCTCTCGTGTGTATGGGAGGGAGGGAAGGAAGGAGAGAAAGAGAGAAAGAGGGGGAGAGAGAGAGAGAGAGAGAGAGAGAGAGAGAGAGAGAGAGAGAGAGAGAAAATCCGGGAGAGAGAGAGACACACACACACACACAAACACACACACACACAGATAGAGCACGGCAGGATTTGAATCCCTTGAAATTGTAGACTGCCTATGACTACCGATCTCAAAACCATCAACTTTGCTAGCGAAACTAGTGACGAGGAATTAAAGTGTCATTTTTCGCTTTTACTGCACAACGTGACATCTCTCTCAGGTGTGAACATTATCTACTTTGCGGAAGCCAGGAAAGAAGCAAAACTCTCGACCTGGCGAAAATTTACAGAATGATGATTTTTTGATCAGTCCGCCTAAGGACTGATTAGGATGCGGTTTCGCATACTTGCAGGAGGAGAGGACGGATGTTCTTGTTCTGTAGACAAGTAACTTGACGACGAAGAGGGGGCAGTAGACAAGAGAGGTCCTTCAGAGGGGGAAATAAGGTCTGGAATAGAATTTGGATAACACTGATGACTACTTTGATGTACTACTAGAAAGTCAGCATTCCACATATGAGATGAGTCTGAAGGAGTTAAGCCAGAGTCGCAAGAAGAACGTAGTTGATAGCAGTGCCGCGCCCTCTCTAGTAATCCAACACTGTCCAGAAATGTTTGGGAAAGTCTTGACGAGGACACTGAAAGGATGCGTTCAGATGCGTCGTAACTCCTTCGCCGCCGAAGTTTTCGCTCCCACAGCATGCGTATTCGCTCGGGGTCTATGTTCACGCCTTCTTGGATTTGGACAACACCTAGCATTTCCAACCGCCTGAGACTCTGAGGTTTGCAAATCTTCTCTAGTTTGCAGTCAGCTCTGCTGGCCTCGAGCTTGTAGTCATTTCTTTTCGCCTCACTCAGATGTGGGCTTGAAATGCTGAGGCATACTGCTTTTCTTTTTAAATATGGAGACACCGGGGTTTCGGCTTTCACTGTGAACTGTTGAGAGTCTGAGGAGATGGATGGCAAACTTAAACTTTGAGGATAACTTGATGTCTCCCTAAGTGAAAGGGTCTCTGTTCTCATCCTCTTCTTCGCCCTGAAATATGGAGACACCGGCATTTCGGCTTTCACTGTGAACTGCTGTGAGTCTGAGGAGAGGCATTGCACACTTAAATTTTGTGAATAACTGGATGCTTCTTTATGCGAAAAGGTCTCCCTTTTCATCTCGTTTGTCCCATGTGCGCTCCTCGTAAGTTTCCGTCTCGGTTCCATGGCTACATCCCTCAACGTTTGTTTGAGTGAACCCTTTCAAGCACAAATTTTATCGCGGCCCGCTGCCTGATTTCGC
Organism: Paulinella micropora; assembly: GCA_019918135.1. NCBI lineage: Eukaryota > Cercozoa > Imbricatea > Euglyphida > Paulinellidae > Paulinella > Paulinella micropora. Next base: position 24,095 of record WBZZ01005625.1, read on the forward strand.
TGCAAGAAAGGCAGTATCGACGCTCCGTCGCTACTTTCTTTGGCCTAGGTACACCTGGCATATTTTTGTATCTCTTTTTTCAGAGCAAGAATTTCCAACAGCAATGACAGTTGAATCTTGAATACTTGTAAGATCTCCTGTGTCCATAGTTATTGTTCCTGCAGGTGCAAAACGTCAGCCAGCCAGGACTTCAGCACGAACTGACTTGGAAGGTCTCTCTCTCTCTCTCTCTCTCTCTCTCTCTCTCTCTCTCTCTCTCTTCTTCTTCTTCTTCTTCTTCATTTTTATTGAGAGAACAATTTTACAATTGGACTCAGGGAACGTCCACGTGAAAAGTATAGCTAGTAAGTTATACCTTTATCTAAGGTGGAAACCTAGTTATTCAGTACTAGTTGAGCGTATTAAGGAAGATATCGATATCAAATTAGTATTCAGCTGCTCAGTATTAATATTATATTATAGTTATTAAAATTAATATTTCTGTTTAGATATATTGTGCGGTGATATAATATTATGTTGTTATGTTATATATATATGTTATTGTAAAGGTGTAGTCGTTTATGTGCGGCGGCCCCCCCTCTCTTTTCTTTTCCATCTAGAAGAAGTGAAAGAGAGAGAGAGAGAGAGAGAGAGAGAGAAAAAGGAGAGAAAGAGAGAGAGAGGGGGGAGTTGAGAGTGGGCGTGGTTGACCATATACGTCGATTGATCCGGAGAGTTCTCCTTCAGGTAGTAGACAAAGGAGCAAGCTTGGTGTTCCCTTTCTCTCTCTCTCTCTCTCTCTCTCTCTCTCTCTCTCTCTCTCTCTCTCTCTCTCTCTTTTTTTTTTTTTTTTTTTTTTTTTTCGCGCGTGTGCATATGTTACATATATTATGATGTTTGTTGATGTTTTAGTAGATATGTCATTAGTGCTTTTTTGAATGGCTTTATTTTTGTTTCATATATTATATGTTTTGGAATTGATTTCCATTGATCTGCAAAGATCTTGGTGAGGTATGGGTCTTTGTGGTTAACAAAGAGGCTGCCTTTTGTTGAGTATCGGGTTTTGTATGGATGTATGGTATTGATTGGTGTAAATGTGTTATTGTGGAGTGGTCTGTTGAGGTGTTTTTTAGGGTAAATGAATGGGTGATTTTCTATGCATACACGGAGGGTGTATAGGTGGGTGATGTCGAGTAGTTTGAGTTGATTTAGGATTGGTTTGGTATGTGCGCGGTAGTGTGTTTTTGCAATTATTCTGATTATTTTTTTGTGTATTTTTATGAGTGGTTGTATATATTTCTTTTTGTTGTCATGCGTCCCCCAGATGGAGATGTTTTGTATGAGGTGTGGATATATGTGTGTGTAGTATAGTTGTTTCATTGTTTTGGTGTTTAGATATTTTTTAGCATATAATAATGAGTTGATTGTGGGTTGGAGTTTACGGATTATGTTGTTGATATGTTGGTCATATTTAAGGTTATGTTGTAGTGTTATGCCCAGGAGTTTTGCGTGTTGGCATTGCTCGAGGGTGTGGTTGTTTATTGTTATTGTGATATCTTGTTTTGTTTTATGGAAAATTGTGTATGTTGTTTTTGTTGGGTTGGGTACTAGGTTATTAGAATGGAAGTAGTTTATTAGCTTAGTTATTTCTGTTTGTGTTTTTTGTTGTAAGTCTGTAGGAGTTTTTGCCGTTATTATAAGTGTTGTGTCGTCTGCATATGTATATACTGTTCCTTGTTGTATGATATTGATTATGTCGTTAATATAGAGTAGGAAGAAGGTGGTGGATAATGTGCTGCCTTGTGGGATGCCATGTGTGATGGTGCGTTTGTGGGACTTGGCATATTGTGTGTGGACTTCTTGAATGCGATTTGAGAAGTAGGATTCAAAAAACTGGACTGTGCCTTCGTTGAAATTAAAATTTCGTCGAAGTTTGTCGAGTAACTTTGAATGTTCTACTGTGTCGTATGCTTTCGAGAGGTCTACGTAAAGAGCTAGTACTAGCTCTTCTTTATCTTTATGTTTTTGTATTTGGTTTATTATGGTTTGGACTGTCATGGTTGTGCTTGAGTTAGGTCGGAATGCGTATTGTGTATGTGATATTATGTTGTGTTTTGTTAGGTGGTCCATTATTTGTTTATTTATTATTGTGTCAAATACTTTAGCTATTATGGGTAGTAGTGATATCGGTCTGTAGTTGGCTGGCATGCTTGTGTCGCTGGCTTTGTATAGTTCTATTACTTTTGTTGTTTTGAGTGCGTCTGGGTATTTATTTTCATTTATGGCTTTGTTGAAGAGGTTGGTAAGCATAGGTGTGAGGAAGGCGTGCATGTCTTTTATAAGTGTTGGTTTTATTTTGTATATGTCCTCTGCTTTATCTCTGTTCATATTTTTTAGTGTTTTGTTTACAATGTCTTCTGTTGTGTTATGTAGTTTGAAGCTTGGATGTGTTTGTTTGTTTTCTTCCGCTCTCTCTTCTTGTTGTTGTTTGTGTTCGGTTGTTGGTATGCTGTTGCTTGTTTTTTTACCTATTGTTATGTAGTGATCGTTGAGTGCGTTTGCTATTTCTATGGGGTCTGTGTGTGTTTTGTTGTTGTACTGTATTGTGGTTGGTGACGCTCTCGGTGGTTTGTTGTTAGGTACTAACTCTCTGAGTTTTCTGTGTTGTTTTTTTGGGTTGTTTTTATTTTCTTCTAGCGTCTTCATTATTTCGTCTTTTTTGGCTTTGTGTATTATTTTGTCGACTTTGTACCTCTGTGTCCTGTATGCCTGTTTGTTTTCTGTTGTCGGGTTATCTATCCATTTTTTATATAGGTGCTTTTTTCTTATTTGCCTCTTTATTATGGGGCTGCACCAGCTTTTTCTTCTATTGCATTGCTTGGGTTTTCGTTCGAAGTGTTCTATTACTTTTGTTATTGTTGTTTGTATGTCTCTAAACTTTTGGTTTGTGTCGCTGTTTTCTGTGTTGTCCTGCGTGATGTATTCTAACTGTGTTTTGAGGTTTGCTAGGATTGCGTCTTTGTTTTTGTCGTACATGTTTTTGGTAAGTCTGGGTGTGTTGTCTGTTTCTGGTTTTCTTGTGCGGGTGTGTATTATTGCGTATATGGGGTGGTGGTCTGATATGCATGGGCTTATAATGTTTGATTCTATGTTGGCATTGATGTTGGTGATTATCATGTCTATGAGTGTGTGGGATGTTGTGTGGACCATGTCGTGTCTTGTTGCTTTTGTTATTGTTGTGTAGAGGTTGTTGTGTACCATTAGGTTTTGAAAGTCTGTGTGTGGTTTATGTATGTTGTCGAGTAGGTTGTAGTTGATGTCACCTACTAGTGTTATTGTGCTTGTAGGCGTTTTCTGTAGTATGCTGTTTATGTTATTTTGTAATGCATGCATGAATTGTTTGTCTATGAGTGGGCGTCTATACATACCTATTATTGTGTGTATTGGTTTGTTTTTAAGTTTATTATTATATATTCTTAGTGTTAGTGGAGTTTTGCATGAGTCCGATATGGTTTGTTTATCGACCATTGTAATGTGCATGTTGCTTTTATAGTATATTGAGATGTCGATGTGATGTTTAGCTGTGTATGTAGGGATTGGAAATGCGTTGTTACTGGTTGGTTGGGTTATGTAGTTATCTGTGAGTATGATGATGTCTGGTTGGAAGGGTAGGAGTTGTAGGTGTGTGATTAGGTCTTGACGGTGTGCTTTGAGGGAGTGGATGTTGGTGTGGTATATTGTGATTGTATTGTTGTGTGTGTTGTTGTTTTTATTGTTATTGTTATTATTATTATTATTGTTGCTGTTGTTTTTTATGTTCTTATTATATGTTTTATTTTTGTTATTTTTTGAAGTGAGAGACAGGTATGGTTTGAAGGATTGTGGGAGGAGGTTAGGGTGGGTGAGATGCTCTGGGGGTTTATTTTGGGTGCTCATTTAGATGTTCATGGGTGTGTTGTTGTGCTGTTGGTTTGGCTTGTGGGGTATGTGTAATTCTTTGATGATTTTGATGTCTTCTTCTGTCTTGATTACCAACCTGTGCTCCTTTGTCTGCTCCTTGAAGAAGACTTCGCCGTCTCTGGTCCAGACGTAGATGGTAGCGCCAGTGGCCTCAATGAGCTCTTTCTTTAGCTTGATTGCCTGTTTTAAGAGCATGAGGGTGTTTGGTGGGAGGCTTTCGTTGATGAATATTTTGAATGTTTGGTCTACGAGGTGTGTGCCTGTCCAGTCTACTGTTTCGTGGGTGAGTGGTTGGAGTGGGTCGTGTTTTTTGAAGTGGGTTTTGATGTTGTTTGTGCTGAAGCGCACTATGATAGCAGGTGGTTGTTTGGGTTCCTCTCGTCTGGGTTTTGTGCTCTTTGCTCGAAAGCATTTGATGATGTCACCTTCCTGGTATGGAATGTTTTTTGCATTCATCATTGCTTTCACTATGTTCAGAGTGTTCTCTTTGGGCATGTATGGTATGCCAGAAATGCTGAGTTCGCATGTTGGGTCTCGTTGATTCTGTCTCTGGTTTTCTGTGGCCTGTTTGCGTTCTGGTGGGTGGCTAGCGCTGAATGTGTGTGCATGTGTATTGGTTTGTGAGTTAGCTTGTAGAGATTTGAGAAACTCGGTTGTGTTGTTAGACCATTGACCATGCATAGCAGGGAGTGGTGTTTTTGCTTGGCGCTCTTGCAAATTTTTCCATTTGTTGAATTGGGATTTGGTTTCGTTGAGCTCTAGTCGGATGGAGTCCATGGTAGCAGTGAGCTGGCTGAGTTCAGTTTGGTGTTCTGACAGGCGCTGATCTTGCTTCTTGCTTGCCTCTGTTTGCTTCTCGGTTTGTTGGTTAATCTTGGCTTCGAGTTGGCTCGTTTGATTGCACAGGTCGAGTATGTCTTGGCTCAGTTTGGCAGTTGCATGAATTGACTTCTCTTGTTGTTCAGTGATCATGGTTTGGAGGTCTTTTCGGATACCCTCTTTGAAGGGCTCCAGTACAGTTTGCATCTTATCTGCTATTTGCTTAAATATGTCGTTGAGGTGAGGCGCGAGCATGTTGCCAAATTGTTGTTGAGAGATGCTCTGCTGTAACGTCTTTACGTCGTCGTTGGCGTCTCCGGGTCCGTTGTCGTTGTTGCCTGTGTCGACGTCGCTGGTTCGTGCTGGTCTGGTTGGTGTTTTGAGCGGGTTGGCGTCGTCCCTTTCTTCGTGGTTGGCTTCGTTGGCTTTGCTAGGGGCATCGTTCTTGTCGCTTTGTTCTTCGTGATCGCTTTCTTCGTCTTCCCATTCGGTGGAAAGTCCGCTTGTCACTTCCTTGCCTTTTTCTTTGGTTTTTTTGCCTTTTTTCTTTTTTCTTTTTTGGAGAGAGGAAGGTCTGTTGGCTCCGTCGTTGATTTTTGGGGCTTGTTCTTGGGCTTGTTCGCTTCTTGTTGGTGTACTTTGTTGTTTTCGTTTTTTGACGGCCTCCATAACTGCCCAATGTTATAACGGATCTCTCTCTCTCTCTCTCTCTCTCTGGCTGGCTGGTGAATTCATTTTATCATGTTTGACTATTAGGCAAAAATGATAAAAATCTAGGAACTAGTTGAAGATTGTAAGGAGGAAGATCTAGATTCTAGAAATTTATATTTTTACCAAATAGCTCGACAGGATTGGGAGAACACCGCGTGAAAAGTGTCACAATAACAAACCTTTATCAAAGGCGGATTACCCGGTCGTTTGCTCAATGTTTTTTGTTTTTGGTGGATGGTCTAGCGGGGTTGAACCCGCGATATCTCTATCTCTCTCTCTCTCTCTCTCTCTCTCTCTCTCCTTCTTCTTCTTCTTCGCTTTTATTGAGAGAACAATTTTACAATCGGGCTCAGGGAACGTCCACGTGAAAAGTATAGCTAGTAAGTTATACCTTTATCTAAGGTGGAAACCTAGTTATTCAGTTGATCGTATTAAAGGAAAATATTAAATTTGTATTTAGCGGCTCGGTATTATATATATATCTAGTATTAATATTATTAATATTAATATTTATGTTTAGATATATTCAGTAGTGATAATATTATAATATGATATGAATATATATGTTATTGTAAAAGTGTAGTAGTTTATGTCTGGCGGCCCCCCTTCTCTTTTCTTTTTCGTGAGAAAAAGTGAAAGAGAGAGAAGGAAGTTGGGGCTGTGCGTGGTTGACCATATACGTTGGCTGATCAGGGGAGTTCTCCTTCAAGTAGCAGACAGGGGAGCAAACTTGTTGTTCCATCGTTTTTTTTTTTTTTTTTTTTTTTTTTTTTTTTTTTTTTTTTTTTTTTTTTTTTTTTTTTTTTGCGAGTGTTTATATTTATAGATATTATGATGTTTGTTGATGTTTGAGTAGGTATGTCATTAGTGCTGTTTTGAATGGTTTTATTTTTGTTTCATCTGTTATATTTTTTGGGATTGATTTCCATTGATCAGCGAAGATCTTGGTGAGATATGGGTCTTTGTGATTGACAAAGAGGCTGCTTTTAGTTGAGTATCGCGTTTTGTATGAATGTATGGTATTGATTGGGGTAAAGGTGTTATTGTGGAGTGGTCTGTTGAGGTGTTTTTTAGGGTAAATGAATGGGTGATTTTCTATGCATACACGGAGTGTATATAGGTGGGTGATGTCAAGTAGTTTCAGTTGGTTTAGTATTGGTTTGGTGTGCGCGCGGTAATGTGTTTTTGCAATTATTCTGATTATTTTTTATGTATTTTTATGAGTGGTTGTATGTATTTCTTTTTGTTGTCATGCGTCCCCCAGATGGAGATGTTTTGTATGAGGTGTGGGTATATGTGTGTGTAGTATAATTGTTTCATTGTTTTTATATTTAGATATCTTTTAGCATAAAGCAATGAGTTGATTGTGGGTTGGAGTTTACGGATTATGTTATTGATGTGTTGATCATATTTAAGGTTGTGTTGTAGTGTTATGCCCAGGAGTTTTGCATGTTTGCATTGCTCGAGGGTGTGGTTGTTTATTGTTATTGTGATATCTTGTTTTGTTTTATGAAAAATTGTGTATGTTGTTTTTGTTGGGTTCGGTACTAGGTTATTAGAGTGGAAGTAATTTATTAATTTTGTTATTTCTATTTGTGTTTTTTGTTGTAGGTCTGTGGGAGTTTTGGATGTTATTATGAGTGTTGTGTCGTCTGCATATGTATATACTGTTCCTTGTTGTATGATATTGATTATGTCATTGATATAGAGTAGGAAAAAGGTCGTTGCTAATGTGCTTCCTTGTGGTATGCCGTGTGTGATGGTGCGTTTGTAAGATTTACCATATTGTGTGTGGACCTCTTGGGTGCGGTTCGAGAAGTAGGATGCAAAGAATTGGACTGTTTCTTCGTTGAAATTAAAATTTCGCGGAAGTTTGTCCAGTAGCTTTGAATGCTCTACTGTGTCGTACGCTTTTGAGAGGTCCACATATAATGCTAGCACTAATTCTTCTTTTTCTTTATGTTTTTGTATTTGGTTTATTATTGTTTGGATTGTCATGGTTGTGTTTGAGTTAGGTCGGAATGCGTATTGTGTGTGTGATATTATGTTATGTTTTGTAAGGTGGTCCATTATTTGTTTATTTATTATCGTGTCAAACACTTTAGCTATTATGGGTAGTAGTGATATCGGTCTGTAGTTGGCTGGCATGCTTGTGTCACTTGCTTTGTATAGTTCAATTACTTTTGTTGTTTTGAGTGCATCTGGGTGTTTATTTTCGTTTATGGCTTTGTTGAAAAGGTTGGTGAGTATAGGTGTGAGGGAGGCATGCATGTCTTTTATAAGTGTTGGTTTTATTTTATATATGTCCTCTGCTTTATCTCTTTATGTTTTTAAGTGTTTTGTTTACAATGTCTTCTGTTGTGTTATGTAGTTTGAAGCTTGGGTATGTTTGTTTGTTTTCTTCCGCTTTCTCTTCTTGTTGTTGTTTATGTTCGATTGTTGGTATGCTGTTGCTTGTTTTTTTGCCTATTGTTATGTAATGATCGTTGAGTGCGTTTGCTATTTCTATTGGGTTTGTGTATGTTTTGTTGTTGTATTGTATTGTGGTTGGTGACACTCTCGGTGGTTTGTTGTTAGGTACTAACTCTCTGAGTTTTCTGTGTTGTTTCTTTGGGTTGTTTTTATTTTCTTCTAGCGTCTTCATTATTTCGTCTTTTTTGGCTTTGTGTATTATTTTGTCGACTTTGTACTTCTGTAGTCTGTATGTATGTTTGTTTTCTGCTGTCGAGTTATCTCTCCATTTTTTATATAGTAGGTGCTTTTTTCTTATTTGCCTCTTTATTATGGGGTTGCACCAGCTCTTTCTTCTATTACTTTGTTTAGGCTTTCGTTCGAAGTGTTCTATAACTTTTGTTATTGTTGTTTGTATGTATCTAAATTTTTGGTTTGTGTCGCTGTTTTCTGTGTTGTATTGTGTGATGTATTCTAACTGTGTTTTGAGGTTTGCTAGGATTGTGTCTTTGTTTTTCTCGTATATGCTTTTGGTGAGTGTGGGTGTGTTGTTTGTGTCTGGTTTTTTTGTGCGGGTGTGTATTATTGCGTATATGGGATGATGGTCTGATACGCATGGGCTTATGATGTTTGATTCTATGTTAGCATTAATGTTGGTGATTATCATGTCTATGAGTGTGTGGGATGTTGTGTGGACCATGTCGTGTCTCGTTGCTTTTGTTATTGTAGTGTAGAGGTTGTTGTGTATCATTAGGTTTTGAAAATCTGCGTGTGGTTTATGTATGTTGTCAAGTAGGTTGTAGTTAATGTCGCCTACCAGTGTTATTGTGCTTGTGGGTGTTTTGTGTAGTATGCTGTTTATGTTATTTTGTAATGCGTGTGTGAATTGTTTGTCTATGAGTGGGCGTCTGTACATACCTATTATTGTGTGTATTGGTTTATTTTTTAGTTTATTATTATATATTCTTAGAGTTAGTGGTGTTTTGCATGAGTCAGATATGGTTTGTTTGTCGTCTATTGTGATGTGCATATTGCTTTTATAATATATTTAGATGTCGATGTGATGTTTAGCTATGTATGTAGGGATAGGGAATGCGTTGTTACTGATTGATTGGTTGATGTAGTTATCTGTGAGTATGATGATGTCTGGTTGGAATGGTAGGAGTTGTAGGTGTGTGATTAGGTTTTGATAATGTGCTTTGAGGGAGTGGATGTTGGTGTGATATATTGTGAGTGTATTGTTGTGTGCGTTATTGTTGTTTTTATTGTTTTTATTGTTGTTGTTTTTTATGTTCTTATTATATGTTTTATTTTTGTTATTTTTAGAGGTGAGAGACAGGTATGGTTTGAAGGATTGTGGGAGGAGGTTAGGGTGGACGAGATGATTTGGGGGTTTATTTTGAGAGCTCATTTAGGTGTTTGTGGGGATTTTGCTGTGCTGTGTGTTTGGTTTGCGGAGCATGTAGAGGTCTTTGATTATGCTTATGTCTTCTTCTGTTTTGATTATCAACCTGTGCTCCCTTGTCTGGTCCTTGAAGAAAACTTCCCCGTCTCTTGTCCACACGTAGATGGTTGTGCCAGTAGCCTCAACTAGTTCCTTCTTGAGCTTGATCGCCTGTTTCAGAAGCATGAGTGTGTTTGGTGGGAGGCTTTCATTGATAAATATTTTGAATGTTTTGTTTGCAAGATGTGTGTCTTTCCAGTTTACTGTGTCGTGGGTGAGGGGCTGGAGTGGGTCGTGCTTTTTGAAGTGCGTTTTGAGGTTGTTTGAGCTAAAGCGCACTATGATAGCTGGTGGTTGTTTGGGTTCCTCTCACATGGGTTTTGTGCTCTTTGCTCTGAAGCATTTCGTGATATCTCCCTCTTGGTATGGAATGTTTTTTGCATCCATCATGGCTTTCACTATGTCTAGTGTGTTTTCTTTGGGTTGGTATGGTATGCCTGAGATGCTAAGCTCACATGTTGGGTCTCGTTGGTTTTGTTTTTGGTTCTCTGTCTGTTTGCGTTCTAGTGGGTAGTTGTGTGTGTTGGTGTTTGCGTTGGCATGTATGTTTTTGAGTGACTGGGTTGCATTAGTTGCACATTGACTATACATAGCAGGTGGTTGTGTTTTTGCGTGGCGTTCCTGCATTTCCTTCATCTCGTTAAGTCTAAGCTTAGTTTCGTTTATCTCTAGTCGGATTGAGTCTACGCTGGCCGTGAGCTGGTTGAGTTCCGTTTGGTGGCTTTGCAGTAGTTCCTTGTGTTTCTGGGCCGTTTTTTGAGTCTTCTCGATTGCTTACGTGGGTTTCGCTTTGTTGGTTGACTCTGTCTTCGAGTTGCTTTGTTCGGCTGCCCAATGTTTCTAGTTTTCCGATAAAGTCTTTTATGTCCTCGACTTGTTGTTGTCGGGCTTGTTCGAACATGGGTTTGAGGATTTTTTCGAGCAAGGTGGCACTGAAGAGCGTCGCTGGTTCGAGTGCTGTTTCGTTGTTGTTGTTGTTGTTGTTGTTGTTAGTTGGTTCATGGGTTGTGTCGGCGTTGTCCGTTAGAGTGCTGGTGTTGACGGTTTCAGGTGTTGAGTTTGCGTCGTCATCGGGGGGTTGTTCTGTTTCCTCGTTGTTGGGCGTCTTGTTGGTAGCTTCGGGTGGTGTGTTGTTGGGGCTGTTGACGTCTTCTTCGTTGTAGTCTTCCTCGTCGCTCCAGTCCCTTTGCACATGTACACTGTTGGTGGCTCCATTTCCTTTTTTGCTGAGTTTGTTGGCTTTTTTTAGCCGCTTTTTTTCCTTGCGAGAGAGGGTGATAGTTCCGTTGTTTGTTTCGGATGTTTCTTCCTGGGTTTTTTGGGCTCTTTGTGGGCTTTTATGCGTTTTTCGTTTCTTTGCTTGGGTCGCCATTTGCCACAATGTTGTAACGTCTCTCTCTCTCTCTCTCTCTCTCTCTCTCTCTCTCTCTCTCTTCTTCTTCTTCTTCGTTTTTATTGAGAGAACAATTTTTACAATTGGACTCAGGGAACTTCCACGTGAAAAGTATAGCTAGTAAGTTATACCTTTATCAAAGGTGGAAACCTAGTTATTCAGTTGAGCGTATTAAGGAAGATATTAAATATTAAATTAGTATTCAGCGGCTCAGTATTAATATTATATTATAGTTATTAAAATTTATATTTTTGCTTAGATATGTTGCGTGGTGATATATATTATTATGCTATGTTATGGATATGTAATTGTAAAGGTGTAGTCATGTGTGGCGGCCCCCCCCTCTCTTTTCTTTTTCTAGAAAAGGAATGAAAGAAAAAAAAAGGGGGGGGTGGAAGTTGTTGATATTGTATTATAGTTATTAAAATTAATATTTTTGCTTAGATATGTTGCGCGGTGATATATATTATTATGCTATGTTATGGATATGTAATTGTAAAGGTGTAGTCGTGTGTGTGGCGGCCCTCCCCTCTCTTTTCTTTTTTCACAGAAAAGAGTAAAAGAGAAGGGGGGGGGGGAGGTTGGGAGTGGGCGTGGTTGACCATATACGTCGATTGATTCGGATAGTTCTTCTTCAGGTAGTAGACAAAGGAGCAAGCCTAGTGTTCTTCTCCTCTCTCTCTCTCTCTCTCTCTCTCTCTCTCTCTCTCTCTCTATCTCTCTCGTCTCTCTCTCTCTCTCTCTCTCAGTACTTCTCTCTCTCTCTCTCTCTCTCTCTCTCTCTCTCGATCTTCTTCTTCTTCTTCTTCT
>WBZZ01005626.1:0-32500 GCA_019918135.1 Paulinella micropora
GGCGCCTCTACAAGCGCTACGAGCGCCTCTACTGGGAAGCGGTGGAGGACCGCATCAACCGGCGCCTACAGACTGTTTTCCAGCGCCTAGCCAGGCGCCTCAGCGCGTTGTAGCGTTCAATAAAAAACATATCGTTTTTTTGTGAATTGGCACCGCCTGTCGGAAAGCCCCCCCCCCCCCCTCCCCTCTCTCCGGCCCAGAGGAAAGACCCCCCCCCCCTCCCCTCTCTCCGGCCCAGAGGAAAGACCCCCCCCCCCCCTCCCCTCTCTCCGGCCCAGAGGAAAGACCCCCCCCCCTCCCCTCTCTCCTGCCCAGAGGAAAGCCCCCCCCCTCCTCTCCCCTCTCTCTCTCTCCCTTTTCAAGGCATGAGAATTTTTTGTGTGGGAGGCCACGGTTGTCTCACGCACGCACCCTCTCTGCCGCGTGCCTTGCTCAATGTCCGAGGGAGAATGCAAGGGAAGGGAAGGAAAGGGAGAAGGGAGAGGGGACAGTAACGGTTTACGCGTGCCCGCGTGCCAGTCCACGGAAAACGACCCCCTCCCTCCGACACCGCCTACCGCCGAGTCACCCCCCCCCCCCCTCCAGTGCCGCCTACCGCCGAGTCAACCCCCCCCCCCCCCCTCCCTCCGGCACCGCCTGTCGGAAAGACCCCCCTCCTCCCCTCTCTCCGGCCAGCGCCGCCTGTCGGAAAGCCCCCCTCCCCCCCCCCCCCCTCCCTCCCTCCCCTCTCTCCGGCCAGCGCCGCCTGTCGGAAAGCACCCCCCCCCCCCCCTCTCCCTGTGTATTTTTTCTTGAGACATCTGCCACCATCCGGAAAACCCCCACCCCCCCCCCTCCCTCCCTTGTTGTTTTATTTTTATTTTTTTTGAAAAATTAAAAAAAGTGTCTCATACGTCTCAGACCCCCCTAAAAAAGACCAAAGATCGCACAGGCAAGGCCGGCGCCTTGAGACAGGGTTGAGACAGCCTGTGAAAGAGGAGGCGAGCGGCGAATGGTGCCACCTCCCCTTCAATCTCCCTTTTGAGACAAATTAATAGAGTTCGAGACAAAAAACTGACATTTTTTGAAAATCTATTTTTAAAAATCCCGCAAAATCCCCCCCCCCTCGGGGGTTGGGCGGCGGCCGGACCCGTGGCAGATGTCTCAAACTCCAAGGGAAACTGAAAGGGATTTTTTTTCGTTTGCGGTAAATTTCCTACTCTCCGTGAATTTCCGCCCTAAAATGTGGCTATGAGACGTGAAGTCGGGAAGTTTATCCACAACTTTTGGGGAGGGTGCAAAAAGTTACCTTTCCCCCGGGAGCCAGGGAGCCAGACCCGTGGCAGATGTCTCAAGGGAAGCAAGTGTTTTTTTTGACGGTAAATTTTCCTTTAGTGAAAAAAAAAAACAGAACTGGGTGTCAAAGCTAGCAAGCGTGTCCACTGCTTACACCGAGGCTGGCTGGGCGGGTGCCTGCTTGGCGACGAGGAGGTAGACGGAGACGGGCCCGTCAAAGATGCGGCAGGCCACGAGATTCTGTTGAGTGAGAGCCATGGCAAAATGGCTGGCCGCGTTCAGCAAAAGACATTCTTCGTGTCCACTGCTACCGTGTGGGCCCAGCCGCTGACGAGAAAGATGCCACGAAGGTCGCTGCCCTTACGGGTCAGGTCGTACCAGCTCGCCTTCTTGAGAGGGCGCAGAGAGTAGAGTGAGCTAGTGTCGAAGCACCGGAAGCAGTCGCAGAGAAAATCGATGAGCTGCTGGACCTCGCAGTAGCAGTTCAGCTTTGCGTGCAAGAGGGCGAGGTACTTGCTGGGAGGCTGACAGCCCGCGGCGACCAACGCGTTGAAGAACGCGTCTTGGACGCAGTAGTATCGGCCCGAGGAGCGCGCGGAGAGGCGATACAGGTCGCCACGCGGGAAGGGCGCCGGGCCGTCGTCGTTGGCACCGCTGCCCAGCGGCCAGTACACATCCGGCTTCAGGCCGTTCGTTTTGCGCAAGCCCGCCCGGCTGATGCAGGCATGAACCATGTGCTGGCGCTCCTCGTAGTCCCGCTCCCTGCCCGGCTGGCCCTTAAACTCGTCCCGAAACACTTTGATGGGGATGAGCTCCTGCACGGGCTTCTTCCGCAGAGGGTCCTTTTTGTCAGGGAACGCAATGGTGAACGAGTCGGTGTCCAAATCGACCTTTATGTTCTCCCGGCCGGGGGTCGGAGCATGCGGCTGGTCTTCCCAGTTGTAGGCAATCCACAAGAAGCTCTCCTTGCCGGGAAGCATCACTTCCTGGCGGATGGACCCCTTAGCCTGCTCTGCCTCTCGCTTCAAGTCTTCCGTTGACAGTTCTTGTAGACGGTCCCATGCTTCGGACTCGGGCCCTTCCTCGGGCGGCTCTCCGACGTGACTGCTGTCACATCCAAGCTGAGTCACATGATTGTACTCAACCGCCAGGCGGAGGCAGGCCATCTCCTCTCCTGACATCTTCTTGGTTTTCTTTTTCGCTTTCTTCTTCTCTTTCTTTTTCCTGTTCCGCTTGGTTGCGGCGGACGAGGGCTGGGCCTTTTTCTGGCTGATGCCGCGGTCCAGTGGCGTGGTCATTTCTCGGCGCGTGCGACCAGGAGGGGGCGGTGGCAGCGCCTTACTGCTCTTCCAGCCAGGGCCGCCCGCATTGGGCGCTGCAGCCTTGGTTGCGGAGCGAGTAGTAATCTTTGCAGAGCCGCCCACATTGTGCGCTACAGCTATGCTCGGACCGGCAGTGACACCTACACCCCTCTTGGTGCGCGCACTTCGAATCATTCACGGCTTTTTCGGACTGCGAGTGGCAGGAGCCTTGGGCCTGTGCAATAAAAAAAATTCGTTGCTGGTACCCACTGCACAAATAAGTGGATTTTCACTTGTGGGTGGGTTCAGGTGGCACCGCCCACCAGAAAAATTTTTATGGCAGATTCAGGTAGATTTCGACCTGGCGCGTCGAACGCCACTTGTCCCCACCAAAACGGACCACGGGCGGCTGCAGGAGAAGGCCGCAAAGTTCGGTCGCTAAAAAAATCCAGAATCCTACCACTAGAAAAATCATGTGTTTTTCACATAATCATGCCACCCGGTGCCACCCTGCGTGATACGGCCGAAAAATGTAGCACCCAGGGGTATTTCGGCACTGCCTCAATTATCCTAACTATTGCATTTTTTCACCGGTGGCACCGGTGACAACAAAAATGCAGTTACACCGCAAAACACACGTATTTATGCTGACAGTGAATTCCCACCACAAAATGTGGCTATGAGACGTGAAGTCGGGAAGTTTATCTACAACTTTTCAGGAAGGGGCAAAAAACCCCCCTTCCCCCCCAGGTGGCAGGGGCCAGACCCGTGGCAGATGTCTCAAACTATGGCCTGAAAAAAGTAGTGAATGGTGCCACCGGGGTGATACGGCCGAAAGGGGCACCACACAGTGACATTTCTGCATTTTGCAGAATTTGCAGCGACTACTGCCCTTTTCGCCGTTTTACAGTGAATTTCCACCGCAAAATGTGGTTATGAGACGTGAAGTCGGGAAGTTTATCCACAACTTTTCAGGAAGGGGCAAAAAACCCTCCCTCCCCCCAGGGGGCAGGGGCCAGACCCGTGGCAGATGTCTCAAACTATTGCATGAAAAAGTGGTGAATGGTGCCACCGGGGTGATACGGCCGAAAGGGGCACCACACAGGAACATTTCTGCATTGCTGAAATTGCAACAACTAGTGCATTTTTCGCCCGTATCACACGGTGCCACCTGGTGCCACCAACGACCACAAAAATGCAGTTACACCGCAAAACACGTATAATTTGGCTGATCGTGAATATTCACGTCTAATGCCAATACGACAGTACTAAAATGGCAATACTAACCCGACCGGTCCTGATCGGGACAAAAAGGAAATACATGTGATCAGGCCTATCGTAGATTTTGTATTATTTTTTAAATATATATATATATATGTACAGTACGCAAGGTTTAATGAGAAAGAGACGATAGAAAGAAAAAAAGGAGCCTAATTCAAAAGAATTCTGATTCCAAGGAACAACAGTACCAGCTCAGAAGGAAATCTGGAACTAAGGTTCAACAGAAAGCTCCTGGAAAGTTTTTTCTTTTTTTTTTGTTGTTTTTTTTTTGTTTTTTTTGGTTTTTTTCACAAGAAAATATTTTAATAATAATGAAACGTTGTACAAATAATAGAAACTAATTCATAAATATTAATAGTCCTAGTCAGAGTGCTCATAATTTAAACTAGCTATAGCTAAAAGCTAATTACTCAAATCGACGCGATTCCCTGTATGGGAAAGCAGATGCGAGGCTGATAGCCTGTCTCTTGTGCTGTGGGAGTCTGTGCGGATGTAGGCAGTTGGACTTCCTGAGTTGATGCATCCAGTTGATGTAATTCCAGCGATGGATTGCAAAGTGAAGAATAGTCTTGATCCGTAGTGTGTACGCTTGCGGACTGTAGATCGATGGCATGTAGAATGCTGCCTGCTCACCGATGTTCCTCATGAAGACTTGAGCATGCGTTCCAAATCCACCGAAGCTAGACATGACAAAGGGGATGAATTCCGCGCCAGCCTGCTTACATCCTTCCGCGTGTTTGTTGATTTTTTCGGTTTCACGCTTCTCGATGGCAGCATTCACGTCGCGAATGGTATCTTCGACATAGGATGGAGCGACAGGGTTGGTGACTGCAAGATCAGTGTCAAGCTGCAGCGGAGAGGTAGTATTCGCAGAGGTGAAAACAGCGAGGTCGATCCATCATTTCTCGTCATTGTAGTAACGAGGCTCGAGCTTTGCGTTCATCCCACCTACCTTTGAAACGTCCTCATACAATAGCTTTACAAGGTCATCATGCTTGAGCTTAGCAGCAGAACCGCGCTTGTGTGTGCATGTGTTGTCAGTGTGTGTTTCAAGTGCAGAGAGAGTGAGGAAGGTAGCTTTGCATTCGCAGCAAGCATAAGGTCCTGGGTCGGGTGGCAGTTCTTTTGATAGGTCGACGAGGCCGGCACGCCTTTGTCCCATGAGATCCCATGGCTGATCTTGAAGTATAAGGTATCTGTGGATGGGTGGGCATGTAAGAGCAATGTTAGCGCCTTCAGCAAGTAGAGCGTTCTGACGTGCTCGTTCAACGTCGGGGACGTCACGTGCTCGCCAGTTCTCAAATCGCTGAAAGTTGTGCTGAACAAGAAAGCTTTTTTGTAATTTGCAAAAACGTAGAGCATATTTATCAATATCGGCACGAGCAGATAGGTATGGAGAGGAGGGCAGAGCATAGTGTTGTATAAATGAGGGGAAAGGGAGAGAAGTAAAGTCATCACAAAGGGGGAGTAGAGTGGTGATGGGGATGGAGAGGTTGATGCCGCCCGAGTGCTTTGTAACTGGGTTGCATTCGCCTGAGCGCGCAGTCGATCCAGAGTAGGACAGATTTCTAAGAAGAGAGGGAGAGGGTTAGGATGATACTTATTATCAGCATTCAAAACGGATGCAGCATAGCTAGGATTCACTATCTCAAGCGAGACCCAAATCCTGGGTGCAGCGTCTGCAAGTGATGCAGCGTATGTGATGGAGGCAAGAGCCTTAACACCAGACAATCCGAAGCCACATGAGTGTACAGGCAGGCAGGCTTGAGCACGAACTGAGTTCTGCACGTCATCAGGTAGCGAGTGAAAGGCACCTGCATCTACACCAAAGACATGCAAGAATGTGTCGTGCATGTGATGATTGATCTGGTTGATGATGTTGAGAAGAGAGATGTGGGGATGGTGCGCATGAGATGAACAAGATAGCTGTGCAATGTTTTGGATAAAGTGTGGTATGCAATTTGATGTTCCATTCTCTCATCTTTGAGAGCGTCAAAGACAGGTAAGATTTTGGATAATACGTCCTTAGATATCTTGTTCATAATCTCTTGCTTCCATTAGTCGTCCTTGAAGTCACCAATTACGCCCTTGAGCGTCTTCGTCCACCCGTGCTTGATTGGTTTCCCATGTTCCGTAGCAAAATCGATAAGTGATTGTGGCGGTGGATGGCGTGACGGCCAGAGGATGCTTTCAATGTTGAAGTTGAGATCATAAGGCTTATTAGCAATGAACTTCTTGGCGACGACTGATTCCGCATCGGTACCCACGAAGTGAAAGTTGTCTGCATACGATATACACTCTGCTCGCGTACCCTCAAGTGCTTCCTCCGTAAGGCCAATCATGGAGTTGCATGCCAGTGCCATTGATAGAGAGCAGCCTTGATTACAGCAATCGTTGTGGCCCATGCCAATGTATGGCTTCCCTGACCAATCTTTGTAGACAATCCATGATTCCGCATCATTGCCATATTGTAGGTCGATACAGCCGTAGTGATACTTAAGCTTCTCTTGATTGTAGGCAGCTTGAAGCATTGCTTTCCTTTCTCTGCTGTTGAAGAAATTCTCTGCATCCAAGATAATGCAGGCTGGGGAAGGGGCTGCTGGGCAGGAGAGGATGGACTGGATGGTGAGGATAGCGGCTTGAGATCCTCCGTTCAAACCTAGCGTATTGTGTACGGTGCAAGAGCGTATCTTGTCCTGGCGCTCGATCATGCTTGATAGTAATGGCGCGATCGACGATAGTAAGGAGGGCACATCCCCACGAGAGTGGCCGCAACTTTTCTTTCTTTTCGTTGTACCACTTTCCCATGCAGTCTCTGACACGTAGGTGGGGTCTCGTCATTGCAGGAATGTTGTTGTGTGCAAGGTGAGATAGTAGGCTGATGAGGCAATCCTTGCTGTTAGGATCGTCGAGAAGATATAGGAGGAGCTTGGGCGTCCATCCATAAATGTCTCTAAGATTATCGCGCTGGAGCTGGGATATGGCTGCCCGTACATTAGCATCTTCAATTTTTACCAATACCACGCTAGGTGGGCTTGGTAAAGCGCTGCTGTTTGAGCTAGGAGCTCGCTTCAGCAGCTTATGAGCAAGCTTTTCTTGTATTTTGGAATCAGTTATATCCGCAGGCGCATCCAGGTTTGTAATCTTATCGGATTTATGGGTCTTGTTACCCTTGGTGATGCGTTTGATGTTCCTGATCAGCCGTTCCTTTGTATCAAGGTTTGGCCGCCTGTCATCATCAGCAGGAGGGGCCTGCATGCTGGCGGAGGTGATTGATGATTGCATGCTGAGGCGTTGCAGCTGAGCTTCAAGCTTCTTCCTCGGTCTTCGTTTGGACATTTGAAGTGCTACTAGTAGTGATGGGAAGGCTAGGAAGGCGAGGATAGCGTTACAGGGTAGCATCATCAGCAACGCCTGCATCCCACCTGCTCAGAGCACTAGCAAGCGGTTTGATGATATTGTTGTGTGCAGAGGTTTGACAGATTCGTTGTAATTCAGCAGGTAATGATTCCCACGTGGGGTGTGTTGCAATGCATGGAAACATGTCAAGGATAGTAGTGCCTGTCTGTAGGTCAGGGCCAGATCGAGGGTCAGTGTCAGACATGTGTTTTGATGCATGCGAAGAGTCAGGTGAGGCAGGTGTAAGTGATAGTGAAGGTGAAGCAGCATGTGATGCTGGAGGTGCATGTTTATTTCATTTATAGCAGGTGAGGCAGGTGGTTGTGATAGCAGAAGAGAGAGAGAGATGGGTAGAGTGTGTATCGGCTTCGGGCTCCTGCGATTAGGTTTCTTTTTGAGTTGTTGCCTGAGATAGAGATGAAGAGAGAGGAATAGATAGTGTAACATGGTTAGAGTGTGAGAGAGGCAGAGGTTGAGTGGGTGCCCATGCATTGGGGTCGTCATGTAAGGGATTATTATGAACCCAAGGTGCAGGGCGAGGAGAAGGTACAAGAATGGGAGAAGAGAGAGGTGAAATAATAGGAGAATGAGGGGGAGAATTAGATGGAGTGATAGAGAGATGAAGAGGGTCGCTAGGTGTGCTGTGAGTGGAGTGTGTGCTAAGGGAGAGAGAAGAGATAGCGGCAGCTGTAGAGGTGTATGCAGGGCTAGAGAGAGAGGTGTTATTCGCCAGTGCTGCACGTTTGGCTTGACTAGCTGCTTTAGTCGATCCCTTAGGTCGTCCCCGTCGTTCAATTCCGTCAGCTTTGCGTTTTCTGGATGCAGGTGCCGCTGCCTTCGGTTTCTTAGATAAAGGGTGGATGGGTTGGTCGGCTGCTGGGTAGTACAGCAGAACGGAGGCAGTGCGCTTCCTTTTCACACCTGTGCTGGAAGCAGATGCAGTATTAATAGTGGCATGTTGTTGAATGTGAGTGTGAAACGAGTGAGATGTAGTTGTGAGAGAGGGTTGAGGTTGGAGGTGTGAGGAAGTTGGTCTATTTGTCGAAGTTCCTGCGTTTGTCGAAGTCTGCCTTTTTTGGTGTCGGCGTTGCTGTTGTTGTCTTCGTTGTTTGGGCTGGTCTCCAGTCGTCGTGCAGAAGTGCTCTGGGAGTTATCAAGTGGTTTTGATGTCTCAGCTCGAGTCACCATCTTGCTTTAGCTGATACGGTCGCTTTTTTTTGTTTTTTTTTTTTGTTCCTATTCTCTTTTGTGTTTTGTTTTTTATCTTTCTTTGCAGGTTCAACAGAAAGCTCCTGAAAGTTTTTTTCTTTTGTTTTTTGTTACTATTCTCTTTTGTGTTTTGTTTTTTTTAAATCTTTTTTTGCTGTTTTTTTTTGTTTCTTCGTTCTCTTTTCTTTTCCTGGTTTTTCTTTATCTCTTTGTTCCTTTCTTTCTTTCTTTTTTCTCTTTCTTGTCTCTTTCATCTTACTCTTTCCAGTATCTTTCTGTTGAACCTTAGTTCCAGATTTCCTTATGAGCTTGTACTGTTGTTCCTTGGAACCAGATTTCTTTTTAATTAAGCTCTTCTTTATTTTTCTCTCGGCTCTATCCCATTAAACCTTGCTTACTGTAATAAAAGGGGGGGGGGGGTTCTTTTGCGGCTTAACCCGAGTCCCACCCTGTTCGCAGATCTAGAGATCTTGAAGTGAAATGATGAGGAAGTTCGACTCTTTCTTATCCTTTCTCTCTATCTCTTTCTTCTTCTTCTTCTTCTTCTTCTTCTTCTTCTTCTTCTTCTTCTTCTTCTTCTTCTTCTTCTTCTTTCTTTCTTTCTTTCTTTCTCTCTCTCTCTCTCTCTCCTTTACCGTAAACAAGGTTCTCTCTCTCTTTTCTATTTCTTTTTCCCCCTTTTGCATTCTTTTTTCTTTTTCGTTTTTCTCACATGCTGCTGCTTGTTAGGTTTGGTCTTGCTCTCTCTCTCTCTCTCTCTCTCTCTCTCTCTCTTTTTTTTTTTCTTCGTTTTTCTTATCTGCTGCTGCATGTTAGGTTTGGTTATTTTCACTTGCGTTTTAGCCTTATGGTGTGGGTTGTGGCTAGCGGAGACTCTTCTGGTCTATGAGGGGGGGTAGGGTGCGGAGTGGTTTGGCTCGATTAGCTTGGTGCTGCATGTTTATGAGGTTGCCAGGCTTGGGCTGGCCCTTACGGATATTGCAGCACTCGGCATAATCGCGTCGCGAGCAATCGCCACGTCGAGCCTTACTACGCTCTGCACACCACCCTCCTGGCTGCGATGGCCTCTGGGTGCGAGTGAATTGCGTTAGGTGCTGAAGTTTCCTTAAGAGCTGTCTCTTGACTGTCAATTGATCTCATTTGCGCCCTATGTTAATTATGTCTAACCTCTGCATACTTCTCTTACCTTATATTATCGTATCGTCTCCCTTGCCCCTGTCTGGCCTTGTATTTGTTTGCTTGTTTGTGTTTGCCACTTTGTGTTTGTCGTTGCGTCTGATGTTGTTGCTTATCTTGTCTTTGTGTATTTTGTTTTTTTTTTGTTTCTTTTTGTGCTGGTTTTGTGGTTTTTTTTTCTTTGTTTCTGCTTTTTATTTGTTTTTACTTGTTTTTATTTGTTTTGTTAGTAGTATATGAAATTTACAAGGGTCGTTTTTCGTGCCTCAAAACGACCTCATAAATTTCATTTCTCTCTTACTATGGATTTCCCGTAAAATAAATACAAAACAACAAAAACAACCCAATAGCCTTATACAGCGCACTACAAGAAAAAATATATGTATTATAAAAGAAAAATTTTCGTTTATATAGATGGATACTAGGAAACAGAAGAGAGCGGAATATGTGAAGGAAAGAAGAAAGAAGAAATACACATGTGTATGTGGTAAGGTGATAGGTATATATGGAAAATATCAACATGAAAAATCAGACTTTCATAGAGACTTCTTCGCGGAGAAAGAAGAGGTTATGATAGGAGGACATAAAGTTATTCGTATAACTCGTAGAAAGGATGACATCGAAAGGTATTATAAATAATAAAATGTAAAACCATTTAAAGAAATAAATATTATTACTTATATAATATGTCTTTTATAATGATACAAGCGGACAAGGAATTGAAAGAACTATATAACTTACATTTTCCAGAAGCACTAGCACACGATAGAAGGATTAAAAAATACACAAGAAGAGAAACGCTTCAACGATATAGCAAAGCCTTTAAGTTTTGGGATGAACAGAAAAATAAAGCATTAGAGGTTCCAACAATGTTGAATATCCATAAATTGCAAATTTGTGAAGAAGCAATCGCACAACTTAAATTAAGGGTGATGATTGTATTAAATAATAATTTAATTTAAAATGTAAAACCATTTAAAGAAATAAATATTATTACTTATATATAGAGATGGGGAGACACAAGAAATATCTAACACCTGAGGACAAACGAAAGGCTAGCAATGAAAAAGCAACTGCTTACTATCATAAGCACCGTGAGGAGGTGAATGCTAAAAGAAAGGAACAACTGAAAGAACGAAACAGAAAACTTAAAGAGTATGAAGAAATGAAAGCAATACAGAAATTGTAATGCTTGAAAATACTTTTTTGCTTCAACATAAATTAGACAAAGATATCATAGTATCAACTAAAATTAATTTCTATTTAAAAGTAAGATTTTTTATTATATATAATATCGGCAAAACAATTTAATTTATTTTATTATTTTTATAGCCACACTAATATAAAAGTAAAATATGCCACCGCCATTACCGCCCAGACCGACGAAGGAAAATGTAGAACTAGCGAAGGTAAGGGTGAATTTGAGGAAAACTGAGACTAGAGAAAACAGAAGGGAATTTAAAGTAGTAGAGTTAAAATCTAGGCGAGATAATAGATTAAACACTCTTACATACGAGAAGCAAGGATTAGACATAAACTTTTATGATACTGACACATTAGAGCGAGAGGTTCTAATTCCTATACTATTAGATGCTAAAAGAAATGGTATGACAGGAAACGCCGATGTTCATATTACTATTACATACACAACAGACCACGAAGAATTACATAGATATTGTAAAAAGAAAACATTTAATTCGTTTCAGATTAAAAACTATGATGATTTTATTGAAATGTTGAATGAGTTTAACATAAGCAATATTGAAGCATCTGGATTAGAACATAAGCAATATTGAAGCATCTGGATTAGGTTATGACCGAATCATTGAATATGCTAAGGTAGTAGTAGTTCAAGAAAACGGAGGAGGATGCTATGAGGGAAAATAAACAAACGAACGAAATATGAGGAAAGTATATTAATATCTCCCGCTAGCAAAAATAATAATTGCTTATTCTTCCTTTGTAAAGACATTCTTAATATGCCACTTATTAACAGAAAAACATGTAATGATATTAGAGAACAATTCAATCTTTCTAATGATTGCCCTATACCATTCTCTACCGCCGTAAAAATCCTTAATACTTTGATGAAGGCAGGAAAGACATACGAAATAACAAATTCTCTAACAAAGGAGACAATAAGCACAAACGAAATAGGAGAAGAAGCGGATATTATGATTTACTTAGAGAATAACCACTATTTTGGATTAATTAGAAGATGTAAAAAGAAATGTGAAAAATGCTTAACTAAGTATTTTACTAAACATACTTGTAATCCAAAAGTTATTAATTATGCGAATAGAGAAATATTAAAGAATGGAAAGAGACATTTAATAACGAAGGCTCATAAAGAAAAATATAATAATAAAGATGAAGTTCTTCATTACGACCTTGAAACTTTTAGAAATAACACGCTTGCTGACGGCTTTGATATTCACGACTGCTATATAGTTGGATATACTCAAGGAGAGGAAGGATTTAAATATTATGCTGGTATTCATTGTATTTCTAAATTTCTGGATTTAGTCTTAGAGAGAGGAAGAAAGTTAGCATTAGAATGGGCTAACAAACAACCACATAATCCAGTCAAGAAAGTAGCAGGAGTAAGAAAGAAAAAGAAGAAAGATGAAGAAGCACCGATTTTATATGTGAATGGATTTAACGGGGCGAACTTCGACCACTACTTTATTAAACAGGAATTAATAAGAAGAGGTATTAAACCAAAATCACATATGATTAATAATGGGTCAATAATCTCTTTACAATTTGAAAATATTAAAATGTGGGATATGTGTAAGCATACTCAGGGGACATTAAAAGAAAACTTAGAAAATATGAAATGTAAAACTCTTAAAGGAGATTTTGACCACGACATGGCATCTACTTGGGAAACAATGAGTGAAGAATTAAGAAATACGTGTTTTGAATATTTGAAGTGTGATGTTATGGGGTTAAAAGAGTTATATAACAAAATAAACACAGAGATATTTGAAAAGCACTCGGTTAATTTAACTTCATACATTTCAACTTCAAGCCTTGCCTTCAATATCTGGAAGAAAATGATTGATGGTAAGCACGATGTAAGACTTCCAACTATTGAACAAGAGAAGGCATTTAGAAAAGCGGTTATCGGAGCAAGAACATATCCAAGCAAAAAAAGATTTGTTTCAAAACAATACAAGGACTATTTAGCAGGGAAAATCACATTTGATGAATTAACCGATTATTTAGTTGATGCGGATGTCGTATCTTTATACCCAACAGCGATGCTTAATTTATTTATGGTTGGAAATTAAGCAGGCTATCGCACCATTCGATTATAATAATCTTCTTATCGGTATTTACAATGTAGATTACATCTCGCCAAAAGACATATTACATTCTAGAATAGGACAGAGAAATAAAATGGGTTCATTAAAGTGGAATTTAGCCGATATGAAAGACCAATGGCTCACTTCTGTAGATGTTGAAAATATGATTAAGGAAGGCTACGATATAACAATTCATAAAGGATATTATACAGAGGAAGCAGAACCTGTATTTAAAGAATACATACTGGAAATGTTTAAGGCAAAAGAAAATAGCGAAAAAGGCACACCGCAATATTTATTAGCTAAACTATGTATGAATTCGCTATACGGACAGATGATACAACGACCTATCCCAACAGAAGCAGAATATATTAAATCAAATGAAGAGTATTGGAAATTTTGGACAAAAAGTTATATATCCGATGTGGTTGAATTCAAAGATAAAGACGGAAACAAACTATGGCGTGTATCTGGAATTCCTAGAAAGGAAGAAATAATTGAAGAGAGCATAACCAAACCTTCTCACTGCGGGGCTTTCATTCTAGCATATAGCAGACGAATTATGTATAACTACATAAAAGAGGCTAATCCTAATAAAGACATAGAGGATGATTTCTATTACACTGATATCGATAGTCTAGTGTTGCATGCGAGGTTCGCCAAACTAATAAAAAGACTTGGAGATAAATCTCTTGGAGGAATAACGGATGACTTAGGAGATTGTTGTAAGATAATAAGAGGAATATGGATCGCTCCAAAATTGTATATGTTAGAATTTACAACGAATGAAGCCTTTCTCCCTTACCTTACTAAGAATGACTTGAAACATAAAGACAAAGGAGTTCATATAATTGAATGCTACGAAAATGAAGGAGTAAAAAAGAGATACTACCACCTAAGAGGTAAGGGGTTGAATTCAAAGGGGTTAAATCCAGAAGTATATGAAAAGATGGATTTAGGTGAAAGCATTGAAAATGTTAGAGACTTTCAAATGAAGAAAATTCATTTATCGCGAAATAGCAAACAGCAAAACATTAACCATTTCAGCATACTTCATACTACAAACATAAAAAAGAAAGTTAATAAAAATAAATGGTCGGGTCGTGAGTTTATCAACGAAAATGATAGTATCCCTTACGGCTTTGATATTTGAGAATTTCACTTCGTGCTACGCACTCTCGCTTATTCTCAAACATCGTCCTCCATTAAAGTATAAAACGATGTTTTGTGATGACGTAGTCAGAACAAAATATCAATAATTAATTACATATGTAGGTTCTCCCGTATAAAAGTGGTCGGTAGAATTCAAAAAAGAAATTAGAATGCAATATGTAATTTTATTTAATAAAAATTATACATGTTCATAAAGAAAGTGATGGAATAACAAATTACGAAAACCTCATTGAAAAATAGTCAAAACTGACTTCAAACCAATCAAATTCCCGTCGCCCACCCTTTTTTCCCAACTAATTTGCACACCCCCCACCGGGAAAAACTGGCCACCTTGCCACCTGAAAAAATGGTGCTTGTGATGACCAAAAATCAGAGTCAGTTTTCATCTGTTCCCTGTATGCTCTTCAATAAATTTTTATATAATATCTTTCTATGTATGCTTATAATTAAATGTACAAAGTTTTTTTACAAAAAGGTAACCTTAAGCCTGCAAACAAACCGGCCAAAGTCAGCAAAAGTAGAGCATAAGGCCCTCACTCAATTTTTTTTTAATTTAAATACAAGGCCGGCACTAGTACAGAAAGTGAAGGAAATCAAAGAGACTATTTAATGAAAACATTTTGTGCAGAAAGTGCAGAAAAAATTGAAAATCTGTAAAGATCTCACAAGCGATTTTTTCAGCCTGTCTGGAGCCCAGAACAGATCACCAACAGCAGGGTTACAAAGAAAGGAGCAGGAGTTCAACATATGCAAAACAAAGACCATGTGATTGTGAATAGATTCAGCACATAACATTCGAAGAAAAGCACACACAACACATATATGAGCGATACAGGACAGATGCAAAAAAGTGCTTCAGGGAAGAAAGAACAACACATGCTGCAGATAAGTTTACAACACACCATTTTGCAGACAGCATGGGCACAACGTTTGGAAAGACTGTACAAGACCACGGGACGTGAAAGTATGCATGAGAAATACACAGAAAAAAAACACAAAACCCTCTCTAGCCATGACTTTTACCAATCTCGACCCCGCAAAAACCGTCAAATAAAAAACAATTTAGTGCGGCCTTCACTTCAAAGGCTACGAATGTCGATAGGCCTGTTTGTTTCAAATATTTTTTGGGAATTTTTCTGGCTTCCTCTCCGGTAATTGGCATGATCTTGTCAAATATTGCCACAGAAATTCAACGGGCCCGCGGCGCCAGTTTCATCTACGAGGTCTATGTGTTGACAGCGAGTGTGTGTTCAAACCACGTTGTTTCAAGCAAAAGCAAGCATGACACAAGTGTTTTCATCAGAAAACTTGAACTTTCCTGTATTTGAAATCCTTATTATCGACTTCAATTTTCACATTTCACGACATAGCAAATATGGTGTTTTTAACTGAAAAATGCTGTTTGCATGATGCACTCTGCACTCATTTTTACGCACAAGTGCACAAATGAATTCACATGTTATGTTGAGCAATTCTGCCAGAGGGTTTTTGCAGAGAAGTACGGTATAAAACAAAAACTAAGAAAACTGAGGTCAGAAATTAGTTTGTTCACATTCAGAAAATACCATAGATCTCATTAATACCTTATATAAACTGAAAACAAAATACAGGAAAGTCAATTCCCACTAAAAACATTGAATTCTGCGCAGACAGCACCTCAAAATCTTGAATATTGAATGAGATTACTCGCTGCGAAATTTTTTATGATTCTACCGACCACTAGAACCTACATATGTTTTTTTCCATAAAATTTTTTACCACTCTATATAGACCCATGACCACCCTCACCAGATTATGTGAGAAGTTTGAGAAACTCTCTATTGAAAATAAAAAAGAAACATTTTCTATTACCGATGTTAAAAAGATAATTACTGACGAAATCCAAATGATTGAAAATGCGCGGGCAGGAAAGCCAAGGGATATTTTTCCATTCGGTAAGTATAAAGGTAAGAAAATTCAAGATGTTGCTACCATTGACAAACCATATCTTGAATGGGTTATGAAACAACCGTGGTTTGATAAATTTACTGACATTAAAAGTGAAGTAAAAAAAAATATTTGATATTTTGTTCTGACTTCGTCATCACAAAACATCGTTTTCTTTTAATTATTTTTTCTTTAAATTTTTTTTCGATGTTTTAGAATAAGCGAGAGTGCGTAGCACGAAGCGCAATTCTAAAATATCATGTCGGACCTCAACACCAAACAAGACTACTTGAATGAAATTGAAAAATGGAACCTTGACAGCGGCAATGTCAAAATGCCAACAATTAAATGGACTAAGCCTGACATTGTTTCTTTCTATGAGCAATACAAACCCCACGACGACAATGTGAAAGTAGTTATTCCATTGGAGGCTACATTACAAAAAATGATGGAGGAACCGAGCACACCATTTACGGCGACTGATTTAAAAGAGACTAGTATCACTGAAATCAAGGCTAATGTGGGTGAAGAAATAGCGAATGCTACATGTACAGAAGAAGGATGTATATTAAAGAAAGATGTTGTTCTTCAATATGGTAAGTATAAAAAAATGAAAATTGAAGATGTTGCTAAGATTGATAAACCATACCTTGAATATTTAATTCAAAAACCTTATTTTAATAACAAAGATGCGGTAAAAAATATCTTTGATATCATATTACCTTCATTGTTTTTTTTTCTGTATCACTGATCCTCAATAAAATTAGCAATAATATTGATATTTCCTCCTCCACCAGCAGAGACAGACTTCTGTGTAAAAGTCAATACATCACTCGGTGATAGGTATATATCATAATTTCTAAGATTGATTTGTTGAGTTGATTGAGAATTTACATATAGTTTAAAAATTGTTGTTCCGTTTGCGATAGCACTCGCCTTTGTGTCAGTATCTACAATTGAATACTTAGAATCAACATCTGCAAAACCTGCTCCAGTTAGTGTTCCATTTAATACCATTCTGACAACATTCGACTTAGTATCTTCATTTGTAATACTTATCAAAGTTGGATAAACATTTGAATAATTTGTTAAATTAGCACCGCCCGCATCAAATGTTGCTTTATTCCTGATACTAATAATAGGACTTTCAGTGGTGTTTGCTGCTTTACTTCCTTCCACTTCGTTTGTTATACTTGTGTTTATCGTATTCGTTCCCTCAATGAATAAGCTGGCACTAGCTGTTTTAAGAGATTGTATTCCAGTCGCTGCATCATTTCTCATTGCTGCAGTAAAAGGTAATGTCGTATTTTGTAGGCTTACACCATTATTAGCATTCGCATAGTCAATCATATGAACTAATTGAAATAATCCTGTAATGGGATTTTCAATATAAAACTTAATAGCACCAAAACCTAAATATTGAAATTGAATTTGAAATACATTTCCTTTACTCCAGTCTAAGTTTGGCATAGCCGAAGTTCCATCGCAAGGGTCGTCCCAGTCTTCTTGATCAATATAATCTGCAGCACCTCCCGCATAATGTGCGATATTCATTCCTGCTTGATTTTTGTAAAAATAAAATCCATCGTTAAGGTCATTTCCTATTCCAATATATGAATAGTAATCTTTTGTATCGTCCGTTGTCCATAGAGGAGTAAAGCGGGCTAGGACACCCATTCCAGTTCTATATTTTATTCTCCTTTTACTTACCAGTCTAGCATCTGCCGTAGCATCAGCAGTTGTTTTCAATTCAGCCATATTATTCAAAAATGACACAGACGATTTTGTTTCTGTTTTTGTCCATATCCTAGTATTAATTTTATATGGAAAGATTTCTTGTAATACTGGTGTTAATTGACCTACTACTGCTTCGCCAAAAGCGGTTTTTGAATTATTTGTTTCAATATCACCATCATATACAACCCTGACATTTATAAATTCTCCGTCAGGATTTTGTGCGATTAAATTTCTCTGGTGGGACATTTGAGAATTTCACTTCGTGCTACGCACTCTCGCTATGGATTCAACTTGTTGAATCTATAATCTCAAACGTCGTCTTCCTATATTATTATACAAGAAAAAAATTATTTAATCTATTAATTTTTTTTACTTTAATGGCATTCGATGTTTTATGAAGATACGAAGTATCTGAATAAAATATCATTAAGACATCAAAATTTCAACTCCTTTAACAAGCACACTACGTTGAAGAATGGCGAATGTATAATGGTTAAGATTAGTTACGCCAGCACCACTCGCATTATTACTTGTAGTTGAAACGAATTCATATCGCCTCTCAGTGTCTAGGCTTAAACCGCTCACCTCATAGCCTTCTGTGTCCTTATCGCACAGCGGGCGGTTATTGTCCCAAGTATCTACATGGAACCAGTTGTAATGATAGACATCACTGTTTAGGATAGCACTTCCCTTCAACTTATCCTTCAAAATCATATAGTCTTCATTCTCAGAAGTGTCAATGTCAAATTGTTGAAGACGAGAGTCATCCAGAGTTGTATAATATGAAATAATCTTTGCATCCGCTCTGTTATCATTATCAAAAGAAGTATGAGCACTCTCAGTGAAATGAAAGGCTGAAGTATAAATACGACGAATTCTTTCACCCTGCGAGCGGTTCATCTTAATAACATAGTTCTGTTGGTTTGTTTGAAGACTTTGCTTCCAAGCGATAGGATACTCAATCTTAAATGGAAAGCCTTCACCCGCAATCTTTTGCTGGACACCAAGGATGACATTTGGGTCAGTCTCAACAGCAAGGAATAGATTTAGGTTAGAGACGATAGCACCAGAGGTTGTAGCTGCAGCACCAGTGGCAATAGAACTCACATCAGTACCATAGAATGAAGAGCGGTTGGTTTCAGCCCACACAATCCGCATATCCAAAATTTCATTAAACCCGATAGTCTTATCCAGTTCAAAAATAGTGCCAAACAGCATACCCAAAGGAAACTTAACATTAATAACAGGGGTGGCAGTATTATTACCCCCACCTTCAAAATACTTAGCCTCCTCAAAAGGAACATTAACAAGGCTATAGGTTCCAGCAGTGCTATCAGCGAGAGCGGTATCATCATTACGGCGGGCATTAACAAGAGGCACTTTGTAATATCCTTGAACTGCACCCTTAAGACCTGCAACATCTGCCGCATCAGTAATTGTTTTTCTTTCCGCTACGGTTCCAATTTCAACTTTTCCAGCATTACACTTTTGAAGCATAGCACCACTACCCACACCAGCACCATGATTTTCAAGTGCCATAAATTTTCATACTTCATTTCTGGTTTCCATATAACCTTTGTGTAATTACCCACATGTTGAAGATTACACAGATACTGCCCGCTTCGGCTTCGCAATTCAATAGTTTTAATCATAGACAGACAATCCATATAGATACGATTGTAGCGATTAGCACCACCCGCACCAGACGGAGTGTAAGTAAATCGCAACACACTCCTCGCAAGGTTCAAAGGACGAGTAGGAATTTCAAATGTGTTTTCCATACCACCAGCAGTAGTAAGTGCGACAGGTTGCGAGCCTTCACGAGTGGTAAGTTTAGTTAATTCATACTTACCAGTGAGCAGTTCCTTAGTCTGATGGACTAGTTCTCCGCCGTATTGGACAGGCATTTTTGTTTTGTTTTTGAAGTAGTGTAAGTTAATTAATACACGAAATATATTTATACAAAAAAAATAATTAAATCAAAAATAATTATCTAGATTTCAGTAAATTGAAAAATGAAGTAATAAATTAAAATAATTAGTTTCACGATAAACCAGTAATGTCATAACTATTCCCAAACCATTAAGATTTATTGCTTGGTCATTTTCGTCTGTCAAGTAAAACCTGAATACATTGTTTGAACTCGCAGATAATGTCTTCCCGTATTCGCTTCCAGAGCCATCATAGATGACAGACCCAAAAGGAATTTCGTTGGCTGTGTATATTTCTTGTAGCACATGATTATCTCCTTCATTTACCAAATCCGATTGAAGATAAAGAGTTTTTTCACCAGTTAAAATAATTACATTTGGCGATTTAATAAAATCATTAGCAAAGAAATATGTTGAATTTCTATCAAATCCCATAACCTCGTGAATACGGGTATCACCATCAAATATAAACCGCGGTTGAATACCTCCGTTATTTGAAACACTGAATGTTAATTTACCATCCTCCGCTTCTGTGTTTGTATTGTTGCTTGAGACAACATAAGTAAAGTCATTTGGACTTTCTGCCGTCAATATCTCAGATAGTTTATTTTTTAAGTTGTTCATTGTGTAGTTTCCCTCAGGTATCGTAATTAAAGCCTCATACCCGTTTTCGCTGAGTGTAAAAGTATTATATGGTGAAGCCACAGAGTAATACGATTTCGGCACATAAATATGAAGAATTTTACAATGCATGGGATTGTCTAGCCCCTTCATATTGACTTCGTGTGTAAAGTCGCTGTCTGTTCCCGTTATTCGGTTTTTGCTGTTGATATAGTAAATACCCGAACTTCTCCCTCCCTTATAGTCCATTGCTATATTATGCAAATAATTTTTGGATATCTGATATATCAAAATATAAACTATTAATGTAATTTATATGTTTGTTTCTCCTGTAATGTCTTTCTCTCCCTTGCATTATATATGTTCCGCCACAAGGACAATAATGTGTTTTAAGTATTTCTTCTCTGTCTCTAGCATATTTCATTTTTAGATATTCTTTGATTTCAACGATATGTTCTTGTCTATATTCTTCATTGGTGCGCCCTGCTATTTGTTTATTTACACTCTTCATTGTTTCTTATATGTTCTCCTTCTTTTTTCAATAAACTTTCCCTATCGTTGCATGGATATTTTTCCAATAACTCAATATAAGCATCACAATATTTTAATATCTCGTATGATGATACCCATTTTATTTTTTTGTTTTTGTAATCATTTCTGTGCTTTGCAATTCTCTGAGCCAATGATTGAGTTGTTGAACCAATATAAATTTTATCTGTATGATGAGACCTGATAGCATAAATCTTTCCTTGCTTGTAGTCTGGCATATTCTTTTATATTCTTTTATATTCTTTTATTTAATACATAATTCAGATAAATGTATTAAATCCCTCACCATCTCCATACCCATTCTGTGCTTTTAACTTTTCTGCTTCTTCTTTTAGGTATGTGAAACCGCTGGCGAATTTAAACCTTACACCTTTTGAACGAAGGAGAAGAAAACGCATAGCAAACCATCCACAAGTTGAGGAAGTATCACTCTGCTCTTTTACTTGATTAACCTTCATTAATAAATAACTATCTGGATTACTTTTATTTACTAGTTGTTTCATTTGTTGTTGAAAGTCTTCCGTTGGCTCGTAAAGTGCTAAGGGTCATACACTTCAATAGACCTATCTTTTTCTAAATCCAACCAAATACTTATCCAGTGCTGTCCTTTTTCATTGCTAGGGTCGGTATTCATAATAAATCCGTATCGCTTTCTTTTTTCTGGATTTAGTTTGTAGATTTCTTCACTGGCTATTGCTCCGAGATACCATCCATATTTTTTCATTATATCATCTATTTCATTAGTCATTAAACCGCGACCATCACCCTGTTGTTCCTCTGGTTGCTGTGGCTCTGGCTCCTCTTGCTGTGGCTCTGGCTCTGGTTGCTGTGGCTCTGGCTCTGGTTGCTGTGGCTCTGGCTCTGGTTGTTGTGGCTCTGGTGTCTCCGCGATGAGTGGCTTTGCCACGATGTTCTGCTCCGCAGAACTTGTGCTCGGGGGTATGGTTGTCTCCGCTACACTCGGGGGTAGCGGTTGGGGCATTCCCTCGTCAATATTCAAATCATTTGAAACTTGTTTATCTACATTTGTGTCTATAGTCATTTTGTTCGTTAGAGTATTTACAAAGTCCTTTTTATTCATTGTGTGCTTCCAATCATGGCGGGCTAAGTATTTTTTTATTTTCGCTATTGAAAATACTTTATCAATTAATTCTTCTAATGTCTTCGCTCCACTACCTTTTTGCTCATTAATACCCATATACTCTTCATATCTAGCATAATCCGCTACTTTTCTTTTTACGTTTTCCTTTTCATTTCCAACATCAATATTAAACCTTTTAATCATGTCAATAATCCACTTTGAAGTGTTTTTTTAATTTAATTTTTTATGTCCATCACTATCTAGTCTCTTTTTAAAAGCCTGTGCTAACTCTTTTATAGTAATGTTTGGGTGATAAGTTTTTGAAAATGCTGATATTAAAAATTGATTAATTTGTAAATGTTCAAAATGCTTACCCTTTTCTTCTGCTTTCTTTTCTTCCTTTTCAAGTATTTCTTTATATTCTTCTGCTAACTTTTTCTGTTCCTCTAAAGATGTCGCTGTGGCTATAGCCATCTGAATATCTTGACTGGCGTTTTGTAAGTCTTTACGACTCATCTTTTTTATGAACTTATCTGTATATCCTGCTAATTTCAGTGTTTCAATATCTTTCTGCTTTTGCTTCTTTTCTTCCTCATATTGCTCTTTCGTTTTCAATGGTGATTCATCTCCTAAATTAGGTAATGGCGGTGCTTGTGGTGGTGCTCCTAATGGCGGTGCTTGTGGTTGCCCCTGCTGTGGTGGCATAATATATTGATATTGTGGTGGCGGTGGTAATGCTTGTATCCTATTTTTTCTATCTTCTTCATATTTTACATCATCTATGAGTTTTTGCTCCCTTCTTAGTTCTCTGGCTTTTTGTTCTTGTCGTTCCTTTATATCGGATAGTTCATTGCATTGTATCCTTGCTAGCTCATCCTGCCTTTCCTTAGTATCTGCGTCTACGCGACGCTCTTGTAAAATCTTCTTTTCTTCTTCAGCATCAACTCGTGCTTTTTTCTCTTTTTGGTCTATCTCATCAATCTTTTCGTATTTCTCTTTTCTGAGTTTGTCTAAGTGGTCATTAATGGCGGTTCTAGTATTTTGTTCAATCTCCGACAAACTCTGGACTTTTCGCAAGTCTTCTTTTTGCTTAGGTGCTCGCTTTGATTTTGGTCTGCTTAAGTATTTCATAAAAAGTTTAACAATTTGAAGTGTACTCATATCATTTGTCTTTTTACCGAAATTAAGATAATATTTTTTACCCTTCTGGATAATATACGGCTTCCCGCTCTTATTCCTATAAACCCGCGGCGGACGGACTTTTGCCCTTTTCACATTTTTAGTCTTAGCGACCATTCTATAGATAGTTTAGAATTGCGTTTCGTGCTATCGCACTCTCACTTATTCTAAACCATCGTTTTTTTATTTTAGGAAAAAATAATGGTCATCGATGTTTGTTCTGCCCGAAGGGCGAACTATCGCGAAGCGATAATGTGATGACGAAGTCAGAACAAAATATCATCTTTTAGAATTTAAGGGCACCTCGTCCTCTCTGCTTACCATACCCCAGTCTTGATGCTATAGCACCAACACTACCAGCGTAAGGTACCCCGACGCTACTTAATGCTCCCGCAGTCCTAGAGATTAACTTATTATTGCGAAGAAATTTATCAACAGCCATTGCGGTTTTCCCCACTTTTTGCCAGTTAATTTTACCGCCAGCCTGCCCCTTGCCCTTCTTCCGTCCAGTTTTCTTTTTACCTCCAGCCATTGTGCTTGAGTTAATTGTTCGTTTGCCGATTGTTGGAATGACTTCAACACGAGTTGTTTTCACTACCATATAATATATAAAAAATAATTAATTTTAAATTTTTTATTTTAATCTGAAATCGAAGTTTTTTCTTAACTCATCATCAACACTTGAGACATAAAGAAAATTAAATCTCTCCTTTGTTGCTTCGTGATACTTTTGAAGAAAGTAATCAAAGTCAAAAGATAAGTCTAAGTGTTTATACACGAGTTCCATTTTGTCCTGAGACTGGCCCGGAAAGATTAATAAATAATCTAATGGCTTCTGGCCGTAGGTCGTTCAAATACTGACTAGACATAATAACCTTACTTTTATAGTGTCTGTTCTTTTTTAACAAATCACTTACGGACTTGTCTCTTAATCCGCTCCCTAAATCGTCCAAAACAAAAACAACCTCTGGAGAAATATACTTGCTGGGTCGTTCTTTTGGTGCCTCCGCGGCGCTCTGTTTCTTTTCCTTTCCAAAGTATAAAAATTGTGGCTTCTCTATTTCTTCTTTGTCCTGTTTTACTTCTCCTTCGTGTTGCTCGTCATGTCTGTTCAGTTTGTCAAGTTCATAGTCTATCACATTTACACCATCTGATTTAAGAAAGGTGTAAATCGCCATCGGGTTTCCCCTGTTCTTAAAGTGCTTTACCATTGCTTTATAAATGTAGTCCTTGTGTATTGTTGAAGCAATAATGACAATGCGGGTTTTTCTGTCTGTAGTCCGTTTCAGTATTTCAAAGAGTGCTGTCGTTTTCCCGCTCTTCTTACGGGCGAGTAGAAATATATTTGAATAAGGCTCGTTAAATAATTTATAACCTTTCGCTTTTTTGTTTCCATCCCCCTCTTGTTTTACTGGCTTCACCTTAATGCTATTAATCTTCTCCATTGATATTTTAGAATTGCGTTTCGTGCTGTCGCACTCTCTCTTATTCTCAAACATCGTTTTTTCTTTATTGTTTAAATTAAATCGGTTGTCGATGTTTGTTGAAGACGTAGTCTAAAACAAATATCAGCCTACGAATTCTAAGCATACAACAATTCTTCCCGCTAAATTTCCTGTGTCAATATTTCCGCTGTCTGTTTCAAGGACTTTAAATGTATATTGTCCGTCAGTCCATCCGACAACACCCAAATTATAACCGAGGTTTGAAATGTTTGCTGTGGTGCAGAATTCTGGTTTTGGTTTCGGTCTGGTCGTTCATATAGTGGATAAACTTAACATTCATTTTGGTGGGTGTGAATGACATTTGGATATTTTTATTGAATGTTTTGCTTCCTCCAGCAAAATCATTGCTCAGAAAAATAATCTTTTGGTATTTGAACTCACTCATAAAGTATATAATATATAATATATAAAAATGTTTTTAATATTATTGTTTGTATGCTCGGCTATTTCGCGGACTATGTGTGATTTTTTCATTTTAAATAGAGACTTCAATCAGAAAAAGGAAAATTGTGTTCATTGTATTCAATCTGGACTAAATACAAATTTTACATGTGTCTATGTCAATAACGGCTTAAACGATTGTCGGTCATTTAGCGATGCTGTTTCTTTAATCTGCGCGGGTGATAGTTCTTGGTATAAAGTGGCTTTATATGAATGTTATTCTATTTAAACATAACCATAATAAAACCATATAAACCATAATGCCAGACTACAAAGAAGGAAAAATTTATGCTATTCGATCATACCAGACCGACCAAATATATATTGGTTCTACTACACAAACATTAGCCCAACGACTTGTCGACCACAGAAGAACCTACAAACGATACATAAATGGTAAATATCATTATAATACTAGTTTTGATATAATTCAACATAATGATAATTATATTGAATTACTTGAACAATACCCGTGCGAACATTGAGACCAACTGAGAAAGCGAGAAGGAGAAACAATAAGACAAACTGAGAAAGCGAGAAGGAGAAACAATAAGACAAACTGAAAATTGCGTCAATAAAAAAATAGAAT
Source organism: Paulinella micropora (assembly GCA_019918135.1). Lineage (NCBI taxonomy): Eukaryota > Cercozoa > Imbricatea > Euglyphida > Paulinellidae > Paulinella > Paulinella micropora. The sequence goes on from WBZZ01005626.1 coordinate 25,685, forward strand.
GTAGACCTCATAAAGAATGGCGGGAACTAAATAAAGAACAATTATCACAAAAAAAGAAGGATTGGTATGAAAAAAATAAGGAGCGAATAACACAAAAAAAGAAAGAATACTATGTAGAAAACCAAGAACAAATATTACAAAAAAGAAAAAATATAGAGAAGAAAATAAAAAAAAATTATCACAATTACAGAAAAAATACAGACAAAAAAGCAATATGCTTGGTTTATCACTGTTTGGTATTTAATTTACTTTTTGGATGAAGAAGGGCTAGGAAGCAAACCCTATTAATAAACTTATAAGCCCGACATAAATGTTTCCAGTTTCACAACTGACATTAGGGTCAGATAACCTCACGATGCAAAGGGTTATAATGGCAATAATAATACCCATTTGAAATAAGTATTTAAATAAGTCGGCTGTCTGTCGGTCTGTTTTTTATACAACAACAATTCCAGTTATCTTCCAATTCGTGCTCTATTTTTTTTTCCTCAGTCTTTAGTTCTACTTCAAGAACACGAGACTTTAATTCTGGAGTTAGTTCGCCATCCATATCCATAATAGGTGGTGGTCTGTGAAGTCTGGTTGTATTATTTGACATTTGAAAAAACGACTGCTTGGTCTTGTAGTATATTCATAAGATTTTTATTTTCTTTTTCTAAATTAACTACTTTGTCTGATAATTGTTGAACCGCTTTAATTAATGGGGCAATAAACTCTGAATAACCTATACCATAACTGACATCACCACTATCAACACATTTAACATCTTCTGGATTAACACTCACACCTTTCGATTCGCATTCTTTTCTTTGCTTTGGACACGGAACCATAATTGTTTCTTTTATAAAACCACCAAAATCTAGCATATCCATTTCTGTTAGTATTTCTTCTAATTCCTGTGCTATTAAGCCAGTCCTACATTTCTTGTTGTCATCAATCATACGATAACATACTGGATTTAACTTATTAATAAAATTTAAGCCTAAGCATTCCTTTATATCTTCTTTTTTTCTCCTGTCTGAATATTGAATTGGATTAGACAATACCCATAATTGCCCATCGCTCGCTCTTAATGACATTAAAGCAGTATTTGAATTATTCTCCCATATGAACCCACTCGTTGAAGAACCATTCACTCTAAATCTAATAGCATAAGAAGTTAATCCTCCACCTCCTCCTGCTGGTGCTGTTCCTCCACTTAATGATGTATTATTCCCAGACTGAGACATATAAATCCCCCATGCTGGATCAGCAGTATCCCAAATAAATATTCCTCTCGCATTCGTCCCGTCTGTTTGTCCTTGAATTCCTATTTTCGCTCCAATAGTAGTTGTGGTCGTTAGCAACCCAGAATATGTAATCCCCGCATTTGCCGTTATCAATCCTTTTGTCCATAAAGGTCCGTTTGCCCCATTCAATGACATTAACAATTGCTCGTTAGAATTTTCCCACACAAAACCATCCGCCGAAGCAAACCCAGACCTAAATCTTATAGCAAAGCCTGAAATATCGTTGCCTGCAACCGCAGACCCTCCAGATAGACTTTTACCTGCCCCTGACTGAGCCATATAAATCCCCCATCCTGAATTGTCTATATCCCACAGAAATATACCCTGTCCATTTCCTCCATCTACTTTATTTTGAATAGATAACTTACAACCGCCATCTGCTGTTAATAATCCGCTCGCCGTTAATGTGGTTGTAGTTATTCCTGCGGTTGAAGTAATTGTAGTTCCCGTTATTGTTCCACCATTTGTTATGTTGTTTGAGTTCATATCTAAGGCTCCATAAAATCGCATACCGCCAGCATTGTTAAAACGGACAATGTCAGACGAAGCACTTTTATTATCCAAAAGTTTTGAAATATAAAGTCCCGCCCCTTTTGCATCAAATGCTACATTCGTGAATACATAACCTCGTTGGTTCGCGGTTCCACTTGTAGCAGTATTTAGAGTAAATAAGAAATATTGATAATCTCCTGATGTCTGTGAAAAGAATATATCACCTCCATTTTGGTTTAATATCCTCGCCCTATTATATGTAATATTTCCGCCATTAGTGATAGTTTGATTATTAAAATCAGCATTGTTCGTTAAAGTTAGATATTTTATCGTAGTGCTCGCACCATTAAATGTTTTACTTCCTGTTGTGGTTTGGTCTGTTGTTAGTTTCACACAATTATCATCCAGATATTGCCTATTTACCGCTTCATTCGCATTTTGTGGTGCTCCCAGATTAACAATCCGACTGCTATTACAATCTAAGCCTGTAGCATTAAACCACGAAACAATCGTCCCGTCAATAATAAAACTTATTTTTTTCGCAGAAATTTCTAAGTTGTAATATGTTGCAGTTTTCATATCCAAACTAGCAATAGAACCGATATTACTGGTACAATTAAAAACGATAAATGTTCCCTTTGTTGTTGAATTGATTGAATTTTCAGTAATTTCAACACCACTGCTATATGTCTTAATTCCTGCTATGGTTTGGTTTCCTGTTAGTTTCACATTTTGCCCGTCTAATGTATCCACATAACTTTTGTTTGCTCCGTCCGTTGTTGCTGATGGTGTGGCTAAGTTTGTTATTTTGTTGTTATTCAAACTTAATGTTGTTCCAGTTGCGGTTATAATTAAAGTATTACCTGAATATAACTCTACATACGAACCCGTTATTTGTATTGGATACCAAGTCGCTGTTGCCGTTTTTTGTGCTGCAATCATTCCTATTTTTGTATCAAATGCTATGCCGATACCATCAAAAGTTGTAGGGTTGGACGAACCACTTACTTCTAAAGTTGATGTAAATTTTTTTATTCCCTGCTATGGTTTGGTCTCCTGTTAGTTTATCCACCGAAGTATCAAGGACAGAAACATCCACACCATCAACAAGATTAACATTTGTTATGCTTTGGCTTTTCATATCAAGACCCGCACTAGCATTTATTATACTGCTAAATGTTTTAATTCCTCCTATGGTTTGGTCTCCTGTTAGTTTGACCACCGAACCATCAACTGCGAGATTAATGAGATTAATTCCATTATATGTAGAAGCCCCCGAAATAGCATAACCATTCATATTTAGTCCTCCCGTCATACTAGCAGTTCCGTCTAATCTAAGAAAGGGTGGTGTGGTGTTTCTCCATTGTCCTGTGCTGTACATAATCAGTTGGTTATCTGCTGGGAAACCTGATATCGTCACATCGCTATGTGAGTCTATACTTCCAGCTGCTGACACCTTATTATTATTATCATTATGCTCAAATATCCATTCATCAACACCTTTGTCATTTAGTAAATTAACTCCTGTTATATTCTTCCTTCCCATACTAATGTTGCCTGTTTCATCAACATTTATCGGAAATGTTTTATTTACCCAGTTTATTGAATTATATGTTAGATAACTATTCATCGCCACTGGTGCTGTAATGACTACGTCAGAGAGTGTGTCAATTGAACCGAGGGCTGTATTCTTCCATTTGCCTTCTACATCGTTGTATGTTAAGTATTGTCCGCTTGCTTGTGCAAATATGTTTGTGTCTATCAAATTATATAAACTGGTTTGGTGCGGATTGGAAGTATTAGAGCGGTGTTGAGTTGAGGCTTTGACTTCGTCATTATCCCTTACTCGTTGCTCTGTGTACTATAATTTTTTTCCTTCTTTAATGTCAGTAGTTGATTTTAAAGCGAGTCGTGTATCAAATCGGTCGTCAGTGTAATAAAGATTGATTGGGTCGGAATCTTCTGGCACTCTGTCTGTATTCAGACCGACTATGTTTGTGTTCGTTAGATCTAAGTTTGCCATTGATAGGCTGTCTGTCACTATTTCTGACAAGCCTAAGAGCGACTTGAAGGAGGAACTTGACATATTCGTATATTAATTAATTAATTAATTATTTAAAAAATACTAAAATATAATAATCTTAGTATAAAATGCTGTCTCCCGAAGCGAGCCGACAAAACTGGGGAAAAGCAGTTGATGGAATTAAACAAAAAGCAAAGCAGAGAAAAATGGAACATGCCAAAAAGGTTTTGGAACAATACAGAAATGCGGTTAAAAGTGAAGATGAAGATATGGAACGAAAAATAGCAGAGATAGAAAATAAGAATGTGGCGAGCGATATTATTAATGAGAAGGAACAAGATGACACACCCGAGCAGAGTGAGAGTGAAGATGAGGTTGATATCACTGATATCATTGCGGAAAAGATGGTGAAAATGAAAATCAAAAGAGCAAAGGCTGAAACTAAGAGAGAAAAGAAGAAGAGTAAGAAACCAGAGCCCGAGAGTGAAGAAAGTGAAAGTGAGAGTAGTGAAGAAGAAGAACAGAAACCTAAGAAAAGTAAGGGTAAGAAGTCAAGTAGTGTAAGTGTAAAAGTATATAATCAATCTTCTGGTGGTGCTAAGAAAGAAAAAAAATAATGATGTTTAAAAATGTTTCTTGAAGTTTTAGATATTACAAGAGATAATGACAAGAATAATAATTACTATATTCTGGATTATTATAAGTTAATTCACCTTTTGAATTTCGTATTGCTTTTGCTCTCATTCTGTAATTTTTTCTTCTTTCTTTATCCAAATGGTCTAAATGTGAATATAAACATATGCGGTCTTTATAATGTTCGTATCTGATATCTCCAAAATTAATAACCTTACCTTTCGGACTAATGACTTTATATTTTTTGTTTTTTACATTTGATTTTGAAAATCTCATACTATATAAATGCTAGATTTAGACTATAAACATACAATTATTAATAACCAAAATCGTAATAGTCAATTAGAAGACACACCTACTAGAGAAGAAATTCAAAGAACAAAAGAAGATGAAGCACTAGAAATACATCATCAGAAAAAAAACCCAAAAATATGGAACACGATATGGGTTGATAAACCATTAGACCACGTTTTCTTAGACTTAGCAGATATGAGTAAGATAAAAGATAAGAAAGGAAACAAAGGCTATGCTTGGATGTTAGTTTGGATTGATTGTCATTCCCAATTTTTAATAATCATTCCATTAAAAAATAAAACAGCAAAAGAAATATATTATGCTTTGAAATCTATACCTTATAAACCTAAATCAATTACAACCGACAGCGGAGGAGAATATAAAGGTGCTACTCGTGATTATTTTATTCAAAATTGTATTAAGCACGATGTGGTTGAAGTAGGGGACCACAGAGCGCTTGCCGTGGTAGATAGAGTTATAAGGAGTATTAGAAGGTAGTTAGATTTATTATTTGAAACTAATAGAAATTTTGACTGTGTAAGTCATATTCAAGACTTGGTTAATGCTTATAATCACAAATTACATCGGGGAATTCAGGCCAGACCAGTGGACGTCTTTGCTGGAAGAGATAAAAATAAACAGACACTTCAAAGAGATCATCTGATTGATGACTATAACATATGCGATAAAGTCCGTCGCGAACTTAAACGACTAACATTTGAGAAAGGAGGAAAGCAGTTTAGTAAGCAGATTTACAAAGTAATAGGTATGTCAGGATTTAAAATCATTCTCTCTGATAATAAATTAGTATCACCACGAGAACTTCTAAAAACTAAATTTACAAAATCAGTAGATGAAGAAAAGCAAGTAAAAGATAAAGAGAAAAATAACTAAGGAACAAAACACACAGAGATTATTAAAAAGAGAAAATATTGATGAAAGTAACGTGAGAACCTCAGATAGAATAAGAAAGAAGAAACAAATATTAGATTTATAAATTGAATATATTTAATCTAATAAGGTTATCAAAATGTTTATTTGATTTTCTATGACTTGATTTGGCATCCATTTTATAAAAATTTCCATATTCGCACAATATTTTTTCATTTTTCTTTTTGATTTTTCGTGTTTGTTATTTTCTCTGTATTGCTTGTCATTTTCTTGCTTCTTTGCTTTATTTTCTTTTCTATATTTTTTTTTGTATTATTTTAATTTCTCTTGATTTTCTTCTCTGTATTTATTTGATATTCCTTAGATTTTTCTTATTTTTATCTCTCTATTTCTTCATATATATTTTTATTTTTTGTTCATTGTTTTTAAAGTATTGTTTAAAGTATCTTGTTTCTTCAATTCACTCTTTTTTTGTTCGTCCTGCGATACATCTATTAACACAATTTTCTGTATGTCTTATTATTTCACATTCTCTCTTACAAAGTCTCATTTTGTTATTACACTGAAACATTTCAATAAGTTCAATATAGTTATCATCATATTTCAAAATCTCAAAAGAATATGTATAGTAGGTTTGTACATTACTATGTTTTTTGAATAAACTTCTATGAACATACAATCTTTTATGTAGTGGGTTTGTAGTTGAACTAATATATATTTGGTTGGTCTGGTGTGAGCGGATAGCATAAATTTTTCCTTGCTTGTAGTCGGGCATTCTCCTTTTATGTCTTATATATCCTTAAACTTAAATTTTCCACCACTCACCAGAAAAAAATAGAAACTGTCAAAAGCATGAAGACAAAAACTCTTCATACAATTGAAACAATTTTTGACTAGAGGATTTTCGGGTAAAAAATCCAGACGGGAAAAAGTGGAAAAAATGAGATGAGCAGGACAAAGTGGCAATAGTTGAAGAAATTTGGGCATTTTCTTCGTTGCGCTGGTGCGCGTGCGCATCCGCGCATTAGCGCAGAATTTCATAAATGAATTAAGAGTCAAAACACGTCATAGGAAGAAGATGATACATATATGAGCTTATATGTTTTCTTGTAGTGTGCTGTATAAGGCTATTTGGTTGTTTTTGTTGTTTTGTATTTATTTTACGGGAAATCCATAGTAAGAGAGAAATGAAAT
>WBZZ01005626.1:40000-87902 GCA_019918135.1 Paulinella micropora
TTTGCACTTCCAACTTCATGTTCCTTCTACCACATACATAAATTACATACATACATACATCTACCTCATACATACATTACATACATACATACATACATAGTATGACATACATACATGCATACATGCATACGTACATACGTACATACATACATACACACATACATACCATTACTAGGTGGAGGTGATGAAGTATCTCCCAAACTTTTCTTGTAGAATTTGGTATGAAGGCAAGGCGCTAAGTTTCAGAAAATTAGCTCCTTGCTTTCATACCTGGCCTAAGCGGAGCGGATACCCATGCTCAACACAGCATTTGACCATGAAGATAAAGGACTCACAAACAAGAAGTGAAAGAAAGGAGCTTCAACATACATACACTAATTATTATTATTATTATTATTATTTTATCATTATCATTATCATTATTATTATTATTATTATTATTATTATTGTTACTTTATTATTATTATTATTATTATTATTATTATTATTATTATTATTATTATTATTATTATTTCTGGACCAGTATTTTCATTGAACATACCGGCCCGTCTGGAAGTGTTGGAACTGCCCTTGCGGGGGTGTCATTAGAGAAAATGGACACCGTGATAGCCCAATGGTCAAGTTCTACCATCTGGGCCCTGTCGCCAGTTCGATTCCCGTCGGTGCCACCAGTATTTTCATTGAACATACCGGTCTATTTCTGGACCAGTATTTTCATTGAACATACCGGCCCGTCTGGAAGTGTTGGAACTGCCCTTGCGGGTGTGTCATTAGAGCTTATCGTCAATTCTTCGTACTCCCCTCACGGGTGAGACGATGGAGGCGCATGTGTAGAAATGCATCAGCCATTGATAGAAGCACTATTATTATTACATTATTATTATTATTACATTATTATTATTATTATTATTATTATTATTATTAAGATTATTATTATTATTATTATTATTATTATTATTATTATTATTATGGACACCGTGATAGCACAGTGGTCAAGTTCTACCATCTGGGCCCTGTCGCCAGTTCGATTCCCGTCGGTGCCACCAGTATTTTCATTGAACATACCGGTCCGTCTGGATCAGTATTTTCATTGAACATACCGGTCCGTCTGGACCAGTATTTTCATTGATCATACCGGTCCGTCTGGAAGTTTTGGAACTGCCCTTGCGGCGGTGTCATTAGAGCCTATCGTCAATTCTTCGTACTCCCCTCACGGGTGAGACGATGGAGGCGCATGTGCAGAAATGCATCAGCCATTGACAGAGAAGCACTATTATTATTATTATTATTGGGGGTGGAGGACATCGAACAAGGGTATTGGAGGTTTATGTCCGTTGAGGATATTGTATTAGCTGCATCAGTACGCCTCAGATGTAGTAAATCTGCCTTGGAGTGTTGACTGTGACATATTTGAGGGAAATCCAGATGAAAAAACCTAGTCACACTTGCTAAATAGAGTTCCAGCGCAATGGTTTCAAGGCGTTAAAATGTGACACCGATTCATAACCCTTTGGTAGTAGATGCAAGAGAGAGAAAAAAGAGAAGAGAGAGAAGTTGAGAAAGGTATGTTGTTGCGAAACTTTTCACGCGGTGTTCTCTCATTTATGTTGAGCTATTTGGTAAAAATATAAATTTCTAGAATATTTCTTCGTACAACGTTCCCAGATTTTGTTATTTTTGCCTAATAGTCAAATATGATAAATTGAATTCACGAAAGAGAGAGAGAGAAACATAGTGGAATAAGAATTCAACATAAGGCTTCAGGAAAGAGTAAAAAGAACTACACAAAAGGGAAAAAGAGAAAGAGAGACAAAGAGGACAAGAAACAAAGGATGAAAAAAACAAGCAGATCGATAAAAACAAAAACAAATAACAAATAAAAAGCAGAAAGAAAAAAAAAATACAAAACTAGCACAAAAAGAAATTTAAAAAAAACAAAAGATAAAACACAAGATAAGCAACAACAGTAGACGCAACGACAAACACAACGTGACAAACACAAATAAACAAATACAAGGCTAGACAGGGGTAAGGGAGACGATACGATAATATAAGGTAAAAGAAGTATGCAGAGGTTAGACATAATTAACATAGGGCGCAAATGAAATTAATTAGTAGTTAGGAGACAGCTCTTAAGGAACTTCAGCACCTAACGCAATTCACTCGCACCCAGAGGCCATCGCAGCCAGGAGGGTGGTGTGCAGAGCGTAGTAAGGCTCGACGTGGCGATTGCTCGCGACGCGATTATGCAGAGTGCTGGAATATGAGTAAGTGCTAGCACGTGCTAGCACAAGCCTGGCAACATCATAAACATGCAGCACCAAGCTAATCGAGCTAAATAACTTCGCACCCTACCTCCCGTCATAGACTAGAAGAGTCTACGCTAGCCACAACACACATCATAAGGCTAAAACGCAAGTGAAAATAAGAAAATTTAACATGCAGCAGCAGATAAGAAAAACGAAGAAAAGAGAGAGAGCAAGACCAAACCTAACAAGCAGCAGCATATGAGAAAAAAGAAAACAAAAGGGGAAAAAAGAAATAGAAAAAGAGAGGACCTGCTTACGGTAAACGAGGGAGAGAGAGAAAGAAAAAAGAAAGGATAAGAAAGAGTTGAACTTCCTCATTATTTCACTTCAAAATCTCTAGATCGGCGAACAGTGTGGGACTCAAGTTAAGACAGCAAAAGAACACCTCCACCCCTCCTTTTCATTACAGTAAGCAAGGTTTAATGCGATAGAGCCGAGAGAAAAATAAAGAAGAGCTTAATTAAAAAGAAATATGATTCCAAGGAACAACAGTACAAGCTCATAAGGAAATCTGAAACTAAGTTTCAACAGAAAGATACTGGAAAGAGTAAGATGAAAGACACAAGAAAGAAAAAAGAAAGAAAAGAACAAAGAGATAAAGAAAAACCAGGAAAAGAAAAGAGAACGAAAAAAAAAACAGCAAAAAAATATAAAAAAACAAAACACAAAAGAGAATAGGAACAAAAAGCAAAAGAAAAAAAACAAACCTTTCAGGAGCTTTCTGTAGAACCTGCAAAGAAAGATAAAAAACAAAACACAAAAGAGAATAGGAACAAAAACAAAAGAAAAAAAAAAAAAAAAAAAAAAAAAAAAAAGCTAATGTATCAGCTAAAGCAAGATGGTGACTCGAGCTGAGACATCAAAACAACTTGATAACTTCCAGAGCACTTCTGCACGACGACTAGAGACCAGCCCAAACAACGAAGACAAAAAAGCAGACTTCGACAAACGCAGGAACTTCGACAAATAGACCAACTTCCTCACACCTCCAACCTCAACCATCTCTCACAACTACATCTCACTCATTTAATACTCACATTCAACAACATGTCACTATTAACACTGCATCTGCTTCCAGCACAGGTGTGAAAAGGAAGCGCACTGCCTCCGTTCTGCTGTACTACCCAGCAGCCGACCAACCCATCCACACTTTATCTCGGAAACCGAAGGCAGCGGCACCTGCATCCAGAAATCGCAAAGCAGACGGAATTGAACGACATTGACAACCTAAGGGACGACTAAAGCAGCTAGTCAAGCCAAACGTGCAGCACTGGAAAATAACACCTCTCTCTCTAGCCCTGCATACACCTCTACAGCTGCCGCTATCTCTTCTCTCTCCCTTAGCACACACTCCACTCACAGCACACCTAGCGACCCTCTTCATCTCTCTATCACTCAATCTAATTCTCCCCCTCATTCTCCTAGTATTTCACCTCTCTCTTCTCCCATTCTTGTACCTTCTCCTCGCCCTGCACCTTGGGTTCATAATAATCCCTTATATGACGACCCCAATGCATTGGCACCCACTCAACCTCTGCCTCTCTCACACTCTAACCATGTTACACTATCTATTCCTCTCTCTTCATCTCTATCTCAGGCAACAACTCAAAAAGAAACCTAATCGCAGGAGCCCGAAGCCGATACACACTCTACCCATCTCTCTCTCTCTCTCTTCTGCTATCACAACCACCTGCCTCACCTGCTATAAATGAAATAAACATGCATCTCCAGCATCACATGCTGCTTCACCTTCACTATCACTTACACCTGCCTCACCTGACTCTTCGCATGCATCAAAACACATGTCTGACACTGACCCTCGATCTGGCACTGACCTACAGACAGGCACTACTATCCTTGACATGTTTCCATGCATTGCAACACACCCCACACAACGAATCTATCAAACCTCTTCACACAACAATATCATCAAACCGCTTGCTAGTGCTCTGAGCAGGTGGGATGCAGGCGTTGCTGATGATGCTACCCTGTAACGCTATCCTCGCCTTCCTAGCATTCCCATCACTAGCACTTCAAATGTCCAAACGAAGACCGAGGAAGAAGCTTGAAGCTCAGCTGCAACGCCTCAGCATGCAATCATCAATCACCTCTGCCAGCATGCAGGCCCCTCCTGCTGATGATGACAGGCTGCCAAATCTTGATACAAAGGAACGGCTGATCAGGAACATCAAACGCATCACCAAGGGTAACAAGACCCATAAATCCGATAAGATTACAAACCTGGATGCGCCTGCGGATATAACTGATTCCAAAATACAAGAAAAGCTTGCTCATAAGCTGCTGAAGCGAGCTCCTAGCTCAAACAGCAGCGCTTTACCAAGCCCACCTAGCGTGGTATTGGTAAAAATTGAAGATGCTAATGTACGGGCAGCCATATCCCAGCTCCAGCGCGATAATCTTAGAGACATTTATGGATGGACGCCCAAGCTCCTCCTATATCTTCTCGACGATCCTAACAGCAAGGATTGCCTCATCAGCCTACTATCTCACCTTGCACACAACAACATTCCTGCAATGACGAGACCCCACCTACGTGTCAGAGACTGCATGGGAAAGTGATACAACGAAAAGAAAGAAAGTTGCGGCCACTTTCGTGCTCCTTACTATCGTCGATCGCGCCATTACTATCAAGCATGATCGAGCGCCAGGACAAGATACGCTCTTGCACCGTACACAATACTCTGTAGGTTTGAACGGATGATCTCAAGCCGCTATCCTCATCATCCAGTCCATCCTCTCCTGCCCAGCAGCCCCTTCCCCAGCCTGCATTATCTTGGATGCAGAGAATTTCTTCAACAGCAGAGAAAGGAAAGCAATGCTTCAAGCTGCCTACAATCAAGAGAAGCTTAAGTATCACTACGGCTGTATCGACCTACAATATGGCAATGATGCGGAATCATGGATTGTCTACAAAGATTGGTCAGGGAAGCCATACATTGGCATGGGCCACAACGATTGCTGTAATCAAGGCTGCTCTCTATCAATGGTACTGGCATGCAACTCCATGATTAGCATTACGGAGGAAGCACTTGAGGGTACGTGAGCAGAGTGTATATCGTATGCAGACAACTTTCACTTCGTGGGTACCGATGCGGAATCAGTCGTCGCCAAGAAGTTCATTGCTAATAAGCCTTATGATCTCAACTTCAACATTGAAAGCATCCTCTGGCCTTCACGCCATCCACCGCCACAATCACTTATCGATTTTGCTACGGAACATGGGAAACCAATCAAGCACGGGTGGACGAAGACGCTCAAGGGCGTAATTGGTGACTTCAAGGACGACTAATGGAAGCAAGAGATTATGAACAAGATATCTAAGGACGTATTATCCAAAATCTTACCTGTCTTTGACGCTCTCAAAGATGAGAGAATGGAACATCAAATTGCATACCACACTTTATCCAAAACATTGCACAGCTATCTTGTTCATCTCATGCGCACCATCCCCACATCTCTCTTCTCAAACATCATCAACCAGATCAATCATCACATGCACGACACATTCTTGCATGTCTTTGGTGTAGATGCAGGTGCCTTTCACTCGCTACCTGATGACGTGCAGAACTCAGTTCATGCTCAAGCCTGCCTGCCTGTACACTCATGTAGCTTCTGATTGTCTGATGTTAAGGCTCTTGCCCCCATCGCATACGCTGCATCACTTGCAGACGCTGCACCCAGGATTTGGGTCTCGCTTGAGATAGTGAATCCTAGCTATGCTGCATCCGTTTTGAATGCTGATAATAAGTATCATCCTAACCCTCTCCCTCTCTTCTTAGAAATCTGTCCTACTCTGGATCGACTGCGCGCTCAGGCGAATGCAACCCAGTTACAAAGCACTCGGGCTGCATCAACCTCTCCATCCCCATCACCACTCTACTCCCCCTTTGTGATGACTTTACTTCTCTCCCTTTCCCCTCATTTATACAACACTATGCTCTGCCCTCCTCTCCATACCTATCTGCTCGTGCCGATATTGATAAATATGCTCTACGTTTTTGCAAATTACAAAAAAGCTTTCTTGTTCAGCACAACTTTCAGCGATTTGAGAACTTGCGAGCACGTGACGTCCCCGACGTTGAACGAGCACGTCAGAACGCTCTACTTGCTGAAGGCGCTAACATTGCTCTTACATGCCCACCCATCCACAGATACCTTATACTTCAAGATCAGCCATGGGATCTCATGGGACAAAGGCGTGCCTGCCTCGTCGACCTATCAAAAGAACTGCCACCCGACCCAGGACCTTATGCTTGCTGCGAATGCAAAGCTACCTTCCTCACTCTCTCTGCACTTGAAACACACACTGACAACACATGCACACAGAAGCGCGGTTCTGCTGCTAAGCTCAAGCATGATGACCTTGTAAAGCTATTGTATGAGGACGTTTCAAAGGTAGGTGGGATGAACGCAAAGCTCGAGCCTCGTTACTACAATGAAGAGAAATGATGGATCGACCTCGCTGTTTTCACCTCTGCGAATACTACCTCTCCGCTACAGCTTGACACTGATCTTGCAGTCACCAACCCTGTCGCTCCATCCTATGTCGAAGATACCATTCGCGACGTGAATGCTGCCATCGAGAAGCGTGAAACCGAAAAAATCAACAAACACGCGGAAGGATGTAAGCAGGCTGGCGCGGAATTAATCCCTTTTGTCATGTCTAGCTTCGGTGGATTTGGAACGCATGCTCAAGTCTTCATGAGGAACATCGGTGAGCAGGCAGCATTCTACATCCCATCGATCTACAGTCCGCAAGCGTACACACTACGGATCAAGACTATTCTTCACTTTGCAATCCATCGCTGGAATTACATCAACTGGATGCATCAACTCAGGAAGTCCAACTGCCTACATCCGCACAGACTCCCACAGCACAAGAGACAGGCTATCAGCCTCGCATCTGCTTTCCCATACAGGGAATCGCATCTGCTTTCCCATACAGGGAATCGCGTCGATTTGAGTAATTAGCTTTTAGCTATAGCTAGTTTAAATTATGAGCACTCTGACTAGGACTATTAATATTTATGAATTAGTTTCTATTATTTGTACAACGTTTCATTATTATTAAAATATTTTCTTGTGAAAAAAAACAAAAAAAAAAAAAAAAAAAAACTTTCCAGGAGCTTTCTGTTGAACCTTAGTTCCAGATTTCCTTCTGAGCTGGTACTGTTGTTCCTTGGAATCAGAATTCTTTTGAATAATGCTTCTTTTTTTCTTTCTATCGTCTCTTTCTCATTAAACCTTGCGTACTGTACATATATATATATATATATATATATATATATATATATATATATATATATATATATATATATATATATATATATATATATATAATACAAATTCTACGATAGGCCTGATCACATGTATTTCCTTTTTGTCCCGATCAGCACCGGTCGGGTTAGTATTGCCATTTTAGTACCGTCATATTGGCATTAGACGTGAATATTCACGATCAGCCAAATTATACGTGTTTTGCGGTGTAACTGCATTTTTGTGGTCGTTGGTGGCACCAGGTGGCACCGTGTGATACGGGCGAAAAATGCACTAGTTGTTGCAATTTCAGCAATGCAGAAATGTTCCTGGGTGGTGCCCCTTTCGGCCGTATCACCCCGGTGGCACCATTCACCACTTTTTTCATGCAATAGTTTGAGACATCTGCCACGGGTCTGGCCCCTGCCCCCTGGGGGAAGGGAGGGTTTTTTGCCCCTTCCTGAAAAGTTGTGGATAAACTTCCAGACTTCACGTCTCGTAGCCACATTTTGTGGTGGAAATTCACTGTAAAAGTGCGAAAAATGCAGTAGTCGCTGCAAATTCTGCAAAATGCCGAAATGTCACTGTGTGGTGCCCCTTTCGGCCGTATCACCCCGGTGGCACCATTCACTACATTTTTCATGCTATAGTTTGAGACATCTGCCACGGGTCTGGCCCCTGCCACCTGGGGGGAAGGGGGGTTTTTTGCATCTTCCTGAAAAGTTGTGGATAAACTTCCCGACTTCACGTCTCATAGCCACATTTTGTGGTGGGAATTCACTGTCAGCATAAATACGTGTGTTTTGCGGTGTAACTGCATTTTTGTGGTCACCGGTGCCACCGGTGAAAAAATGCAATAGTTAGGATGATTGAGGCAGTGCCGAAATACACCTGGGTACTGCCTTTTTCGGCAGTATCACGCAGGGTGGCACCGGGTGGCATGATTATGTGAAAAACACCTGATTTTTCTGGTGGTATGATTCTGGATTTTTGGGCGACCGAACTTTGCGGCCTTCTCCTGCAGCCGCCCGTAGTTAGTTTTGGTGGTGACAAGTGGCGTTCGACGCGCCAGGTCGAAATCTACCTGAATCTGCCATAAAAATTTTTCTAGTGGACGGTGCCACCTGAACCCACCCACAAGTGAAAATCCTCTTATTTGTGCAGTGGGTACCAGCCACGAATTTTTTTTAGTGCACAGGCCCAAGGCTCCTGCCACTCGCAGTCCGAAAAAGCAGTGAATGATTCGAAGTGCGCGCACCAAGAGGGGTGTCGGTGTCACTGCCTGTCCGAGCAGATCTGCAGCGCACAATGTGGGCTGCTCTGCAAAGATTACTACTCGCTCCGCAACCAAGGCTGCAGCACCCAATGCGGGCGGCCCTGGCTGGAAGAGCAGTAAGGCGCTGCCACCGCCCCCTCCTGGTCGCACGCGCCGAGAAATGACCACGCCACTGGACCGCGGCATCAGCCAGAAAAAGGCCCAGCCCTCGTTCGCCGCAACCAAGCGGAACAGGAAAAAGAAAGAGAAGAAGAAAGCGAAAAAGAAAACCAAGAATATGTCAGGAGAGGAGATGGCCTGCCTCCGCCTGGCGGTTGAGTACAATCATGTGACTCAGCTTGGATGTGACAGCAGTCACGTCGGAGAGTCGCCCGAGGAAGGGCCCGAGTCCGAAGCATGGGACCGTCTACAAGAACTGTCAACGGAAGACTTGAAGCGAGAGGCAGAGCAGGCTAAGGGGTCCATCCGCCAGGAAGTGATGCTCCCCGGCAGTGTCTGGCTCCCTGGCTCCCGGGGGAAAGGTAACTTTTTGCAACCTCCCCAAAAGTTGTGGATAAACTTCCCGACTTCACGTCTCATAGCCACATTTTAGGGCGGAAATTCACGGAGAGTAGGAAATTTACCGCAAACGAAAAAAAATCCCTTTCAGTTTCCCTTGGAGTTTGAGACATCTGCCACGGGTCCGGCCGCCGCCCATCCCCCGGGAGGGGGGGGATTTTCCTGGATTTTTAAAAATAGATTTTCAAAAAATGTCAGTTTTTTGTCTCAAACGCTATTAATTTGTCTCAAAAGGGAGATTGAAGGGGAGGTGGCACCATTCGCCGCTCGCCTCCTCTTTCACAGGCTGTCTCAACCCTGTCTCAAGGCGCCGGCCTTGCCTGTGCGATCTTTGGCCTTTTTTAGGGGGGGTCTGAGACGTATGAGACACTTTTTTTAATTTTTCAAAAAAATAAAAATAAAACAACAAGGGAGGGAGGGGGGGGGGGGTGGGGGGTTTTCCGGATGGTGGCAGATGTCTCAAGAAAAAATACACAGGGAGAGGGGGGGGGGGGGGGGGGCTTTCCGACAGGCGGCGCTGGCAGGAGAGAGGGGAGGGAGGGAGGGGGGGGCTTTCCGACAGGCGGCGCTGGCAGGCACCGGAGAGAGGGGAGGGAGGGAGGGGGGGGGGGGGGGGGGGGGCTTTCCAACAGGCTGCGCTGGCCGGAGAGAGGGGAGGAGGGGACAAGACCAGCCGCATGCTCCGACCCCCGGCCGGGAGAACATAAAGGTCGATTTGGACACCGACTCGTTCACCATTGCGTTCCCTGACAAAAAGGACCCTCTGCGGAAGAAGCACGTGCAGGAGCTCATCCCCATCAAAGTGTTTCGGGACGAGTTTAAGGGCCAGCCGGGCAGGGAGCGGGACTACGAGGAGCGCCAGCACATGGTTCATGCCTGCATCAGCCGGGCGGGCTTGCGCAAAACGAACGGCCTGAAGCAGGATGTGTACTGGCCGCTGGGCAGCGGTGCCAACGACGACGGCCCGGCGCCCTTCCCGCGTGGTGACCTGTATCGCCTCTCCGCGCGCTCCTCGGGCCGATACTACTGCGTCCAAGACGCGTTCTTCAACGCGTTGGTCGCCGCGGGCTGTCAGCCTCCCAGCAAGTACCTCGCCCTCTTGCACGCAAAGCTGAACTGCTACTGCGAGGTCCAGCAGCTCATCGATTTTCTCGGCGACTGCTTCCGGTGCTTCGACACTAGCTCACTCTACTCTCTGCGCCCTCTCAAGAAGGCGAGCTGGTACGACCTGACCCGTAAGGGCAGCGACCTTCGTGGCATCTTTCTCGTCAGCGGCTGGGCCCACACGGTAGCAGTGGACACGAAGAACTGTCTTTTGCTGAACGCTGCCAGCCATTTTGCCATGGCTCTCACTCAACAGAATCTCGTGGCCTGCCGCATCTTTGACGGGCCCGTCTCCGTCTACCGCCTCGTCGCCAAGCAGGCACCCGCCCAGCCAGCCTCGGTGTAAGCAGTGGACACGCTTGCTAGCTTTGACACCCAGTTCTGTTTTTTTTTTTTTCACTAAAGGAAAATTTACCGTCAAAAAAAACACTTGCTTCCCTTGAGACATCTGCCACGGGTCTGGCTCCCTGGCTCCCGGGGGAAAGGTAACTTTTTGCACCCTCCCCAAAAGTTGTGGATAAACTTCCCGACTTCACGTCTCATAGCCACATTTTAGGGCGGAAATTCACGGAGAGTAGGAAATTTACCGCAAACGAAAAAAAATCCCTTTCAGTTTCCCTTGGAGTTTGAGACATCTGCCACGGGTCCGGCCGCCGCTTAACCCCCGGGAGGGGGGGGATTTTCCGGGATTTTTCAAAATAGATTTTCAAAAAATATCAGTTTTTTGTCTCGAACTCTATTAATTTGTCTCAAAAGGGAGATTGAAGGGGAGGTGGCACCATTCGCCGCTCGCCTCCTCTTTCACAGGCTGTCTCAACCCTGTCTCAAGGCGCCGGCCTTGCCTGTGCGATCTTTGGCCTTTTTTAGGGGGGGTCTGAGACGTATGAGACACTTTTTTTAATTTTTCAAAAAAAATAAAAATAAAACAACAAGGGAGGGAGGGGGGGGGGGTGGGGGGTTTCCGGATGGTGGCAGATGTCTCAAGAAAAAATACACAGGGAGAGGGGGGGGGGGGGGGGGGGCTTTCCGACAGGCGGCGCTGGCCGGAGAGAGGGGAGGGAGGGAGGGGAGGGAGGGAGGGGGGGCTTTCCGACAGGCGGCGCTGGCAGGCACCGGAGAGAGGGGAGGGAGGGAGGGGGGGGGGGGGGGGGGGGGGGCTTTCCAACAGGCTGCGCTGGCCGGAGAGAGGGGAGGAGGGGACAAGACCAGCCGCATGCTCCGACCCCCGGCCGGGAGAACATAAAGGTCGATTTGGACACCGACTCGTTCACCATTGCGTTCCCTGACAAAAAGGACCCTCTGCGGAAGAAGCACGTGCAGGAGCTCATCCCCATCAAAGTGTTTCGGGACGAGTTTAAGGGCCAGCCGGGCAGGGAGCGGGACTACGAGGAGCGCCAGCACATGGTTCATGCCTGCATCAGCCGGGCGGGCTTGCGCAAAACGAACGGCCTGAAGCAGGATGTGTACTGGCCGCTGGGCAGCGGTGCCAACGACGACGGCCCGGCGCCCTTCCCGCGTGGTGACCTGTATCGCCTCTCCGCGCGCTCCTCGGGCCGATACTACTGCGTCCAAGACGCGTTCTTCAACGCGTTGGTCGCCAAGGGCTGTCAGCCTCCCAGCAAGTACCTCGCCCTCTTGCACGCAAAGCTGAACTGCTACTGCGAGGTCCAGCAGCTCATCGATTTTCTCGGCGACTGCTTCCGGTGCTTCGACACTAGCTCACTCTACTCTCTGCGCCCTCTCAAGAAGGCGAGCTGGTACGACCTGACCCGTAAGGGCAGCGACCTTCGTGGCATCTTTCTCGTCAGCGGCTGGGCCCACACGGTAGCAGTGGACACGAAGAACTGTCTTTTGCTGAACGCTGCCAGCCATTTTGCCATGGCTCTCACTCAACAGAATCTCGTGGCCTGCCGCATCTTTGACGGGCCCGTCTCCGTCTACCGCCTCGTCGCCAAGCAGGCACCCGCCCAGCCAGCCTCGGTGTAAGCAGTGGACACGCTTGCTAGCTTTGACACCCAGTTCTGTTTTTTTTTTTTCACTAAAGGAAAATTTACCGTCAAAAAAAACACTTGCTTCCCTTGAGACATCTGCCACGGGTCTGGCTCCCTGGCTCCCGGGGGAAAGGTAACTTTTTGCACCCTCCCCAAAAGTTGTGGATAAACTTCCCGACTTCACGTCTCATAGCCACATTTTAGGGCGGAAATTCACGGAGAGTAGGAAATTTACCGCAAACGAAAAAAAATCCCTTTCAGTTTCCCTTGGAGTTTGAGACATCTGCCACGGGTCCGGCCGCCGCTTAACCCCCCGGGAGGGGGGGGATTTTCCGGGATTTTTCAAAATAGATTTTCAAAAAATATCAGTTTTTTGTCTCGAACTCTATTAATTTGTCTCAAAAGGGAGATTGAAGGGGAGGTGGCACCATTCGCCGCTCGCCTCCTCTTTCACAGGCTGTCTCAACCCTGTCTCAAGGCGCCGGCCTTGCCTGTGCGATCTTTGGCCTTTTTTAGGGGGGGTCTGAGACGTATGAGACACTTTTTTTAATTTTTCAAAAAAAAATAAAAATAAAACAACAAGGGAGGGAGGGGGGGGGGTGGGGGGTTTCCGGATGGTGGCAGATGTCTCAAGAAAAAATACACAGGGAGAGGGGGGGGGGGGGGGGGGGGCTTTCCGACAGGCGGCGCTGGCCGGAGAGAGGGGAGGGAGGGAGGGGGGGGGGGGGGGGGGGGGCTTTCCGACAGGCGGCGCTGGCCGGCACCGGAGAGAGGGGAGGGAGGGGGGGGGGGGGCTTTCCGACAGGCTGCGCTGGCAGGAGAGAGGGGAGGAGGGGGGGTCTTTCCGACAGGCGGTGCCGGAGGGAGGGGGGGGGGGGGGGGGGTTGACTCGGCGGTAGGCGGCACTGGAGGGGGGGGGGGGGGGGGGGGGTGACTCGGCGGTAGGCGGTGTCGCAGGGAGGGGGTCGTTTTCCGTGGACTGGCACGCGGGCACGCGTAAACCGTTACTTTCCCCTCTCCCTTCTCCCTTCCCTTCCCTTCCCTTGCCTTCTCCCTCGGACATTGAGCAAGGCACGCGGCAGAGAGGGTGCGTGACGCGATCCGGAATACAGACTTTCTAACAAATAGGGGGTCATCACAAACCACCTCCGGACCACCTGCGGACCACCTGCGGACCAGCTCCGGTACATGTACCTGACCACCTCCGGTACATGTACCGGACCACCTCCGGACCACCTCCGGTACATGTACCGTACATGTACAGGTCATCAGGATCAAGCAGTGGGCACTGTACCCTACATGTGTACGGTACATGTAGGGTACATGCATCTGTGATCTCAGTCCTTTCGATCGTTTTTTTTAAAATAACTTTAATTGAAATATGTACTCAGGTCCATTAATATCAAGCTGTCTTAGCGATCTATCAGTGTCAATGACCTCACCAAGACCCAGGCCCCGGCTCGGGACCCCTCAGTGGACCCACAGATTAGTGATCAGCGAAAGCAGAGGGACATGAATACTCAATTTCAATCTGATTCAATCATTCGAAGATTCAGATTCAGATTCAGATTCTGAAGGTGCATGATCACGACGCAGTGTATATCTAACACGCTTAAGTCGTCTTCTCCTTCTCCTTACTACACCTGAACTTCCAGATTCTTTCCTTGCAGGCACAGGCACCCCCAGGGTCTCATTCTCAATCAAATCCTTGCAAGATTGAGACAGTGTCTTGTCCTCATTAAGCAACACTTCCGTGTCCCTGAAAGAAGTAAGGACGTTGGCACTGCATTCGACTCCTTTCCACTTCTTGATTCCTGCGCCCGCAGGCTTCTCTGCGCAGGGCATGACAGAGTCATCCTCGGGGTCTACCCAGCCCAGCAGAAAACCTTTGTCAATGACTCTCTTGATCTCACCCTTCTGAGCGGCTACCTCTGGTACGAGGTAATGCACCGTAAACTCATCGGCCCTGTCAGTCTGCTTTGAATGAGTAAGCACTTGTGCCAGCCAAACACTGCCACCTCCATCAACTACAGCAGTGATTGACCCGACACGGGGTCTGAATGGTTGCACAGAGCCATCGGCTGCAGAGGAGGCAGACTTTGGCAAAGGCTTGGGCACTGTTGTTGCGCAGGTCTCAGTGCTGGCAGGCGGTGCCCGGCCCGCCGGCGGTTCCACAGGGCCCTGTGCTTGCGTGGCACAAGCGCTGGCATGCTCTGTGGCAATGGAAGTCCGCGGCGTGGAGTGCACAGGGCCAGCGGCGGCAGAAGAGGCAGACTTTGGCAAAGGCTCGGGAACTGCCGCTGCGCAGCTCTGAGAGCTGGCACGCGGTGCCGGTTCTACAGTGCCCTGTGCTTGCGTGACACAAGCGCTGGCATGCTCTGTCGCAATGAAACCCGCGCCATCGTCGGCTAGCTCTCTGATGTTTGCGGCACTCGACCCTGAGCCTTCGCAAGAGTCTGCTTCTTCTGCCGTGGCCCGACGTCCTCCCTGAGCGGCGGCCTGCTGTGTGCAACCTCCCCCCGACGTGGCTTGATGTCCACCCGCAGGGGCGGGGCCACCAGAAGACGCAAGGGAAATAGCACGACGGGAAACAGTTGGATTGTCTGATGATATTAAAAGCGACGCCGCCGAAGACGCTGGCAAAGGTGGGGAGATTGCACCTGGTCTAGCGTCAACCGAAATAGTACAGGTTGGGTCACCTGTATGCATATATATATAAATATATAATGTATGTATGTATGTATGTATGTATGTATGTATGTATGGAATCATTGTATGTAATACTAATACTATGTATGTATGTAATACATGCGTGCATGTACAACGTATGCATGCATGTTTTTTTTCGGTTTGATGTTTTTTTTTTTTTTTTTTCAACTGCCATGCCATGCATGCCATGCATGACATGCCAGCATGGCATGCATGCCGGGGCGCCATGCATGCCATGCATGCCATGCATGCATCAATCACATGCCTGCATGGCAAACATCGCATGCATGCATCACAAAGCATGCATGCATCGCATGCATGCATCGCATGCGCGCATCGCATGCGCGCATCGCATGCACGAATCGCATGCATGCATCGCATGCGTGTACCGCACGATGCATCGCATGCAATGCATCGCATGCATGCATGCATGCATGCATGCATCGCATTCCTTGCATGGATCGCATGCATGCATCGCATGCATGCATCGCATGCAAGCATCGCATGCAAGCATCGCATGCGATGCATGCATGCAATGCATCGCATGCATGCAATGCATCGCATGCATTGCATGCATGCATGGCATGCATGCATGCATCGCATGCATGCATCGCATGCGTGTATCACATGTGTATTCATCGCATCGCATTCATTGCATTGATTGTATTCGTCGCCTGCATGCATCGCATCGCATTCATCGCATTCATCGCACGCATGAATCGCATGCCTGCATACATCGCATCGCATGCAACGGTATGTACGGACGAATTAATTAATTAATTAATTAATTAATTAATTAATTAATTAATTAATTAATTAATGTATGTATGTATGTATGTATGTATGTATGTATTTGTATGTATGTATGTATATATGTATGTATGTATGTGTGTATGTATGTGTGTATGTATGTGTGTATGTATGTACGTTGTTTGAACGTTGCAACTTGGTTCGCTGTTTCGTCGAAGTACACATGTCTCGCATCAGTAGCGGCTTCGTCATTGTCTGCGCAAGAAGAAAGAAAGAAAACAAGAATGAATGAATGAATGAATGAATGAGTGAATGAATGAATGAGTGAATGAATGAATGAGTGAAATGAATGAAAGAAGAAAGAATGTTTTGAATTTAATGAAGAAGATAGAGCAAAGGAAGGATCGACAGACAATGAAGAAGATAGAGCAGACACTGAAGAAGGATAGACAGACACTGAATTTAATGAAGAAGATCGGCATTAAAGGAGTCACTGAAGAAGATATAGCAAAGAAAGGATAGACAGACACTGACAAAAGAGGAACCTGCTGTTTGTGGCGCTGATGGGTCGGGCGCATGGGTTGCGCTTGCGAGTGTAGAATCTGATGGGTCGGACGCTGACAATATGGTGGGGCGCCTGCGCTTGGCAGCGGGTGCGGGTGAAGATGGGGCGAGGCGCCTGCGCCTGGGAGCGGGGGCCCAGCGCTTGGGAAGACCCAACTCCTTGTGCACAAGAGCAACCATACACACACATTATTATCTATTACTATTCTTACTATTATTATTATTATTATTATTATGTGCAGAAATGCATCAGCCATTGACAGAGAAGCACTATTATTATTATTATTATTATTATTATTATTATTATTATTATTATTATTATTATTATTATTATTATTATTATTATTATTATTATTATTATTATTATTATTATTATTATTATTATTATTATTATTATTATTATTATTATTATTATTATTATTATTATTGTTCACAACAGTGTGTGTGAAAGTGAGAGCGACCTCGCGCACCTCTTCTTGCAGGCGCTCTCGAATCTTGTAATTGCGCTCCCCTTCTTCGTCGGACTCGTCTGATCGTTCGCTCCAGCTACAAGGACCTTCTCTGCTGGATTCTGAATCGCTGTCCGCCGTCAGGACCTTGCCTTTGCCCGCCTTGCCTTTGCCCGCCTTGCCTTCGCCCGCCTTGCCTTCGCCCGCCTTGCCGTCGCCCGCCTTGGCATTGCGCGTCCTCTTCCTGGATCGGCGGGACCTCTTCGCCACAACGTCCGCAACGCCCGGCAGCCCCTTGTATCCTTTGTGGTACTCCACCTAGATAGCAGTCATACATACATCGCCACCAGCAACAGACATACAATGCATACATTGTGATACACACAGACATACACATATACAGACATACATACATACATACATACATGAGGATGAAAAGAGGTACCAGCAACAGACGCCTCATTTCTAGAACCCGGGTCCCTCCAGGTGTCTCGACCCCGGCGTCTGCCAGCTCCTCCATCAGCTCATGCTTGTGATACTTCTTGATTAGGTTTTGCGCCCTTGACATGGCCTTGAACTCTTCCTCGTCCTTCTGTCAGTGCATGTGCGGAGAGAGAGAGAGAGAGAGAGAGAGAGAGAGAGAGGGAGGGAGATAGAGAGAGAGAGAATGAAAGAAAGAGAGAGAGAGGGAGAGAGAGAGATATAGAGAGAGAGAGATTAGGAGTGTGTGAGAGTGAGAGTAGCATGCAAGTACTCTGAGTTACCTTGAGCCTTGCCTTGAGGTCCTGCCTTGTCATCTCCTTGTCGGCCCTGATATCGCTTCCGAAGAGCACGGGCTCACGGGGCGGGTCCTTCTTGTTGGCAATAGGACAGCCCTTCGGACCTTCCGGGTGGGCGGGCGACTGTTTTCCTGATGCACGAAAGCATACTGTGACATACATACAGATATATCGACATACAACATTACATGCAAATATACAATGTCATACATGCATACATACATACAATATTCCATACATACATACATACATACATACATATACATACATACATACAGATTACTCATTGTAATACATACCCAAGGCTTGCGTGCAGCGCTCGCACCGCTTAAACCCCGCCTCGGCGTCAGTGCGCATATCCATGACAACCCTATGCTTGTGATCGATATCGGAATGGCTGGCGCCGTACGCCACGCCAGGGGTATAGACCTGATAATATTAAATTGAAATACATAAATGAATCTAAGTATATCAATCAAATGGGTCGTGCCTCCCATCTCCTCCCCTCCCCTCTCCTCCCCTCCTTTCCTCCCTCCCTCTCTTTCCCTCCCTCCCTCCCTCCCTCCCTGTCTGGGATAGGTTGTTAGTAATAGTACCCTGTCGCCCGTACGGGGGTCAATCCTATGATAGACATAGGAACGCAGCTTGGACAACCCCACCGGCTGTTCGTCCGGGGCCCGGTTGCTGCGGAATACACAAGAAAAAACGAGAAACTTACACTCCCTCCCCTGCCTTCCCCTCCACTCCCCAAATTTGCACAATAATCTTGAATCCGTATACCGGTGGTGCATTCCTTGACAAAGGCGGTGTACTCGCCGTCCTCGAATGCGAAGAGAAGCTCGTTGTCGAATGCTGCGCGCTCGGCGCTCCAAAGCCAGTCCTGAACGAGCTCGAACGAAGTGCCCCTCACTAACTGATCAGTCCGGAAGTGCTACAAACATACGTACAGACATTTATTATATACATACATACATACGTATATACGTATACCTACATACATACAATGATAAATACATAAATACATACATACTTGCATAAATACATACATACATACATACATAGTAATACTGACACGTAACCTAGCTATAATGTACCTTCACGTAGCGTCGCTTACTTCCGTCGCAGGGGTTGTACGCATGGGATGCACAAAGAAGGTGCGACTCGAAGTGAATACCGTACTCCTGGAATACATCAATACATATCAGTACATAATAGTTATTATAAATACATACATACGGCAGGCTCTATTCTGTCATCAGCAATACATATTATAATATAAAAGCGTATTTTAAAACATACAAACATACGTACGTACGCATGTACCGCATCGGATTAGCATCGCATGCATTGCATGGCACGGATGCACGCATGGCGTTCATGGCATGCAGGCATACATACATATATAGATATATACCTACCTTGTTGACGTAGGACTCGAAGTGGATGAAATTGAAGTTCTGGAAGTCGCTGCCTCCGTCACCAGTGCGGTAGATGGTGTCGAATCCTTTAAAGACCCCAGGCCCTCCCTCTTAGCCAGGAACTGTAAAGAAAAAGAGGAAGAAAAAAAAAGAAAAAGAAAAAAAGAAAAAAAGTTGAAAAGAAAAAAAGAAAAAAAGATGATAACGTAAGATTACTTAGGTTACTAGGGTGACGTAATTACTAAGGTAAGGTAAGGTAAGATACGGTCAGAGCAGAGCAGAGAACATGCAAAACGGAAAGGGATGCCTACCAGGATGGAATGAACGATCCAGGTGACGCTTCCAGACCATGCGAGTAGAGTAGTTGTTGTGCGGCGTGCGCATCCAGTTGTGTACGTAGGTGTAGCGTAGCAGTCCGATGTCGTCTCTCCACGCGATGGAGAAGACGAGGTCGTGAATGGAATCGCCCGTTCTCTCACCCGAAATACCTATATAATCCTGTTGAACAGAAATAATACGCCAATGCAAAATGAATGCATATCAATGATAAATAAATAGATAGCTATGTGTATAATGTGTTTAATATATGAGAACTGACAGGAGCTCTCAGCACTCCTCATCTATCTATCTATCTATCTATCTATCTATCTATCTATCTATCTATCTATCCATCTATCCATCCATCCATCCATCTATCTATCTATCTATCTATCTATCTATCTCTTTTCTCTCTCTCTTTTCTCTCTCTCTCTCTCTCTCTCTCTCTCTCTCTCTCTCTCTCTCCTTGTTCAATACACACAAGAGAGAGAGGCAAGCCGCTCGGTCCAGCGAAAGTGGGCCGAGACGACTCTTTTTGATCAGATAGATCAACTTCAACGGGGTAATCTCCGTGCCATTCACTCTCCACTTGTGGCAGAGATCTCTCGCCAGCTGCAGCAAGGCCTGGCTGACTAGCGGCTTCTGATGAATCCCCCTCAGCCCAAACACCTGTCGTGTAATCTCGCGAAATCTCGATAAACGGGTATAACCCTGCGGGCGCCTTGGCTGCTCCGTCATTTCGCCCTCGTCCCCCCGCATCCGGCCATTCACCAAGAACTGGTTCGCCCCGTACAGCGAGTGTTCTCTCCCTACCAGACCGCATTTCTTGCAAAAGGTCCCGCTCGTTTCTTGGTTGAAGACGAATTCGTGGTTGCACATCCACCGCACTTATGTGCCTGGCGAAGGGAGCGGGGAAATGAATCCTCAACAGCGCCCTGATTTGAATCAGGGCAGTGCAATTCTGTTTCTTGGCTCCCTCCACTCTCTCTCTCTCTGCGACAAAGGCGAGAAAAATGGAAGGCACAGAGATACACCGCAAGAGGCGCTGCCTGCACTGCGGCCACCCGAGTGCACGCGAGGACGGGAGGTGGTTCGAGCTGCCCGTTGCGTACGCACCCGTCAAGGGCTACCTGTACGTCTTCTGCCTCTTTTGTACACCGGCCTGTGCGTGGGCCTATATCAGCTACGGCGTGCCGGAACCTCTGCGCTCGCAGGCCGGAGAATTGCTCCACTCATACTTGCGCCTGAATCTCCGTCAGCAACTGATAAGGCCAGCCCCGGCGAGGTGGGAGTTGCTCGAGTACGGAGGCAGCATGACCATTTCGGAATTCCGGCAGGTAGGAGGGGTCCGGGACTGGGTGCTACCTCTAGCCAAGAGACAGCCGACACAGAAACACTTTATTGGGCCTAACCAAGGCAAAGCCTACGTCGTCAAGCGCCTTTCGCGGCTTCCGGGACTGCGTCTACTTTCTGCTTCTTGACGTGCGCGGACGAGGACTGCTTGTTTTTGCGCTTAATCACTTTCGGCACGCACCCGCTCTCCTGCCGCTCGAGCGGCTCGGGCGGCTCGACCGTGGGTTGCTCTTCTTCTTCGGCAGCGGCGCTGGACGAGACGATGGCGAATTTCAGTTAGCTCGCGCCACGACTAAACACCAGCACGAGCGGCCCGTCCTTGTTGAGCCCGAGCATCACGCGCCCCTTCTTGCGTTCCTGGAAACTCGAGGCCTTGAGGATCTTCTTGACCGTGTCCAGCGAATAGAAAAGCCCGTCGCCTGCCTGGCCGTTCGGGTCGGCACGCATCTTGGGCCGCTCGACTTCGGTGTGCGAAACGACCCCTGACAAGTAAGTGCTGCTCTTGCGCTGTTCCGAGACGTCAAGCAAACAGGACTCGGTGACCAGTCGGTCGCCGGCGACGTAGAAGCGCGCGTGCGAATTGGTCTTGTGGTGGTGCCTGGCCACCGCACACAGCGCGGTCGAGCTCACGTCGGCTAGCTGGTCGCACCTGGTGGCGTTACCGTCCATCGCGACCATGTCCGCCGGCACGCGCAGGTTGGACAAGGCACTGCTGTGTTCAAAGCTGCGACCTTCGTTGAACATCTTAAGGCTCAACTGGTTGTCGTTGTCCAGCGAGAGCTCCAGGGTCATCTCGGGCCGGTACTGCGTGAGCCAGTTCGCAACTTCTTTGAGATCGATGCAAAACACTGCGCGTACCTTGCCAGAGCCAAACTGGACATAGTCGCCTTCGGCCCCTTCGGCGGAAAAGGGTACAGACAGCTCGGTGCTCACGCCGTCGGCGACGCCGACGAGCTCGAGGCCGGGCGGCGAGGCGTCAATCCTTGCCTCTAACAGGACCGGTGCCAGACACTCGATTGCCCGGCGGAACGAAGGTCCGCCGCTCTTGGTGCGCCAGAGAAAGACTAGGGACATCGACGGAGTTTGGGAAAATGAGGGAGCAGAGGTAAAAAGAGGACCAGCCCCTTTGCAACCCATTTCCTTTTTTGGGTCCTCCTGATTTGAATTGAGCCATTTTAAATCAGGCGAGTGGAGGGAGCAGCCGCTGCCAGTGAGACCCGCACAGAAAAGTCAAATGCATCTTCAACTAATCAAGGGCACGGGCGCGAACGGCGGCAAGCGGCTGGCGGTCAAGTTCAACCCGGCCGAGGACCTGCCGAAGATTGTGCTAAAAGGCGAACCGCGCGCGGCTTATGGTTCTGTGTTCGCCAACGTCGTGTACGAAGGGAAAGCCCCGACCCTCTTGCTGCCGCCGCTGGTCGTGGCCTGGGACCCTTCGAGCTTCCAGGACTCCAAGAAGGTGACGGTCGACCTTTCCTTCCGCGAGGCCACGACCCATTCCAGCGTGTTGGAGGCCTACCAGGTCCTCAGGGCCATTGATGAAAGAATGTGCGCGCTGGTCGTACAGGCCAGGTCCAAGCTGCTGCCCACCGTGAAAAGCAGCGGCCCTCTGGCTAAAACAGACGAACAGATCAAGTCTTACTACCAGGCCTGTACCCGACCCCGCACCAGCGCCAAGAGCGACAGGGCGTGGCCCGCTCGCCTGAGCTGCACGCTGACGGGCGCCAAGCTCCTGGGAGGAGAGGGAGACAACCAGTCGATTGCCAAGGGGGATGTAGTCAAATGCCTAATCCAGGTGACCACGCTGTGTTCGCGCCAGGAAAAAGTGTCGCTCGGCTTCAAGATAGTCCAGCTGCGAAAAATCGCAGAAGGTCTGCCTTACCCGGACATTAGCCTGACCGAAGAAGAGGCCTTCGGCGTGTCGCTCAAGGAAGACTCGGCAGCCGACTCCAGCGCCATGCAAATCGAGGAAGAGTTGGTTTAATTAAAAAACCCCGAAAGGGATTCAAGCTACACAAACAGCACAGTCGGCCGGTCCCAGGGCCTTGCTAGCGGCCTTGGTTCGTATGTAATACGTAGTTTTGAGACCGAGCTGCCAGGCATAGAACAAAGCGCTGCTGACTCTGCGTTCAGTGGGATTTGTCACGTGCAAGTTGAGCGACTGTGAGCCGCACACAAACGGGCCGCGGTCGGCCGCCAAGTGCAGCTGCACTCGCAAGGGAACTTCCCAAACATTTTTGTAGATGTTTTTGATGTCTTCGGGAAGGTTACATCCTTGCACAGAACCGCCGTCGGCAATGATTTTAGCCCTGAGCTGCTCGTTCCAGAGCCCGCGCTCTTCTAACTCGGAAACCAGGTGCTTGGTCCACACGACGTGTTCGCCAGAGAGCACGCGGCGCACGAAGACGTTCGAGTGGGGAGGCTTAAACGATTCGAAAGTGCCCAGGATTTGAGCGGTCGTGGCGGTTGGCATGTAGGCAATTAGCTGCGAGTTTCGCAGTCCATACTTGGTAATGCGCTGGCGGAGCGAGTCCCAGCGGTCGTCCGTCTGTGGCTTGTTCCATAGATCGAACTGCAAGAGCCCTTGGCTAGCGGGAGACCCGCCGAAACTCTTGTAAGCCCCCTTCTCCTGCGCCAACTCACAAGAGGCCCAGAGCGCCGCGTAGTACAGTTCATGCGCAATCTTGAAATTGAGCTTTTGTGCCTCTGCGCTCTCGAACGGCATCTTGAGCAGAGCTAGCGCATCGGCTAACCCGTTCACACCAAGAGCCACCGGACGATGCAAGAGGTTTCTGCGTCTGGCTTCCTCCGTAGGATATTCTGTAATGTCGATGACGGTGTCGAGATTTCTGATTGCTACACGTACGCACGACCGCAACAGCTCGAAATCAAAGGACTTGCGGTCCTCCGACACGAACTTGGGCAGCGCAACCGAGGCCAAGTAACAAACACTGTGCTCGCCACACTCGCCACCTGAACTGTATTGGACCACTTCGGCGCAGAGATTTGAGGAGCGAATCGTGCCCAGGTTCTTTTGGTTTGACTTGGCATTCACCACGTCCTTGTACATAATGTAAGGAACTCCGCCCGACTCGATCTGTGCACGGCAGACAGCGCTCCAGAGCTCGCGCGCTTTGACGGTGCGCCTCGCCAGGCCCAGCCTCTCGGCCCGCGTGTACTGGCTCTCGAACTCCTTGCCATAGAAGGCGTCCAGGTCACCTACGCCCGTTTCGTCCGGGCAAAAAAGGGACCATTGTTGATCCTGTTCTACACGCTCCATGAAGAGGTCGTTGACGGTAAGTCCTAAAAACAAGTCTCGGGCTCGCAGTTCTTCGGAGCCAACGGTCTTTTTGAGGTCCAGCCACTCGAAGACGTCTGCGTGGTGTACTGGTAGGTAGACGGCGACAGCGCCCTTTCTCTTCCCAGCCTGGTTTGCGTAGCGGGCCGTCTCGTTCAACACTTTGCACAAGGGTATAACACCGTCTGATGCTCCGCCCGTGCTGCGTATCAGGGAGCCCTTGGCTCTAACGCACCCGAGGTGAACTCCTAGCCCGCCTCCTCCCTTGCTGATAAGAGCAACGTCTTTGATCGTGGTATAGATGTCGCTCAACGAGTCACCCTTGATAGGAAGCAAGAAGCAGCTGGAAAGCTGGCCCGCTCTTCTCAGCCCCGCTGAAAATAGGGTGGGTGACGCATGTGTATAATAGCCCGATGACATGAGGTCGTATGTTTCTCGAATTCGTTTAAGTGGCTGTTTGGACTCGCGGCGGCACAGATGCACGGCCACACGAAGCCAGAGGTACTGGGCCGTCTCGCACGCACGACCCTGATTGTCTTTGAGCAAATAGGACTTGAGCAGGGTCGAATACCCGAAATAGTCGTATAACATGTCTCGACGAGCATCGACCAGTGCGTTTAGCTGCCCTGCGTGCGTGTCTACAAAAATAATGAAGGTCGGGTCCATCCCCCATCTGAGCCTTTCCATGGCCGCGCTGAAGGTCGGCGGGCACTGCTTCGTGTGGTTGGAGGCCAGGAGACGACCACCGAGCTCCCCGTAATACTATTGCGGGTGCTGAATCGC
Source organism: Paulinella micropora (assembly GCA_019918135.1). Classification (NCBI taxonomy): domain Eukaryota; phylum Cercozoa; class Imbricatea; order Euglyphida; family Paulinellidae; genus Paulinella; species Paulinella micropora. Next base: position 64,937 of record WBZZ01005626.1, read on the forward strand.
GAGCGCCGCACACGTGCTCGCGGCCAGCGAGTCGAGCTCGGAGGTCGGCACGAGCTGGTAGAGACCAGACACCACTTTTTGGGCAACAAGAACGGGGTCAACGGCGCACAGATCTTTGGACAGGCTAGCAACTCGCGCCAGAATCTTATCGAGCGAAACGGCTTGTGGAGCTCCATTACGTTTCGTGACCTGCATCGGCCTCTATACGTCTGACTTCAGAACTTTTTTTACCGTGTTCTACCGCAACCCACGCACCAAAGGCCGTATCCACCAACAGGATCTGGCCCCGGCCGGTAATGGCGTATGCGGCCCACAGGAGCCCGTGCGTTTTTCTGAAGTCTGCCCACCAGGAGTCTCCGCGGAAGAACCCGGTCTGCCTGTCGTCCAAGGCACCGCTCAGCCAAACCGCCGCGGGTATTGCGGCGAGTGCTTGCATCCAGGGCTGCGGCCTGTATATGGCCAGGCCGGCCACCGCCAGTCTGGCCGGAACGCACCCGCCCCAAAAAAGGGCAGAATCGTCCCTATTAGTCGTGTCTGTCATGTTTAGCCCAAACGAAAAATACTATCGTCTGCATAAACCGTGTCGCCAGTTCAATTCTCTTTGGTTGCAAACTCTGATGTCAGGCACCTTTTTTTGGTTTTATTAATTTTTTTTGTAAGATATTAAAAATTTCCCGGGAAGAAAAAGTTGCACTTTTCCTTTCTTTTAAGTTTTATTAAAGTTTCACTCGTTGGTCTTTTTTATTGATCCAAGCTACCCTTTTTTTCGACATTCACGTCAGCAGTCACGTGCTCTGCCCCGTCAAGGCGCTGCCTCTTGTTCTTTCGCTGCCCCGCTTCTTCCCTCTCTTCCTCCTTCTTGTTCCTGCGCTTGCCGGCCACTCTCAGTGCTCTCTTGATCCTTGTGTTGACCATCCTGTCAAACATCTTATATCCAGTCGGCTTATCGGAAGCCAGACCGGCAGCCACTATGGCCCGTACAAAAGACTCCCTGTCGTTTCCCTATGACCCTTGCACGCCTTCTTCGTCTTCGTCGGCAGCGTCTTCTTCCGCCGCCCCGTTCATCTTCTGGTCGTAGGCTCTGCGCGAAAGCAAGCGCATATGCACGATCCCATGCTTCCTGCCGCGCGCAACGCCCGTATGCCCACATTCACGGACGTAGCCACAGATGTTTCGCTCGCACGACGAGTCACAGATGTGCCCGATTTCTTTGGTCGACCGGGGGCAAAACTCGCAGTAATTTACGCGCGTGTCTTTCTTGGTCGCGCCCTGGTTAGTCTGCGCCCGATAAACTTCGTATTCGGACCTGCGCAGCGCAGTATCTCCCAGATCGTCCGCAGTCACGGTGTGCAGCTTACAGTCCTCCTTCAGGTACTTGTTGACCGCGTTCACGAAGTCTTGCCAGCTCGTAAAATGGTTCTTCTCGAACACAACACCGTGGTCCTTGCTGCCTTCATTTAGAAAACGCGCCAACACGTTCGTCCTGCTCTCCACGAATTTCTGGTTCTGTCGCAGCTCCTCTGGTGCAATGTCCGTCCAAAAGTCTGCGCGCTGGTGCTCTTCCACTGCGCGCTTGTACCTGGCGACACAGCGCGCCAGGATGTAAAGTATTTCGTTCATGATTATGTGTTTCCCAAGGCCGTCGTCCGCCTTTTTCACGAGATTGTTGAACAGGAACAGAGCCACCCGACGCTTCCACTGGCCTTGGCAGTCCTTGTAGTTGAACATGTAGTTAGCGCCCACGATAATCGGCGGTTTCCAAGGCGACGTGCTCTTGGCAGTCTTGTTTTTAGCCGGCACATTGACCAGCTCACCCGACACCATGCTCTGCATCGTGGCCTGGTCAACCGTGCTCGCAAAGTCAAGTGGCAGGTCCGGTATCACGACCAGCTCTTTGTCATACAGCGAAGACAGCCCAAACCCCTTCTCGGTGTTCTTGCTGATCGAGGCTACCTTGCCAGGGGGCTTCATCGACTGCAGGACCTCGAGGACAGTCCCTTTCCCTGTGCCCCCGTCGCCCAGCATAAAAGGAAGCACCTGCCAGTTGTCTTGCTCCCTGAGCGGAAACTGCAGCCTGCCCAGCAACGTTTCAAAGATCTCACACATGGGCTTGCTCAACTGGAATCTAAGCAGGTCTCGCCAGCCGGGAGTCATGTCGTCATGGAAGCTCATAGCCTTGATCATCTTCTCGATGTCCACCTCGACGTCATAGAAATGGTCAGTGAAAGGAGCAGCCTCCATGTCCTTGCGCAGCTGTTCCCAGGTGCGGATGGCCAGAGTGCGTGAGTTGAAGGTGCAGTTCCTGAAGCTGATCCAGTCAGTCCGCATCTCCGATGGGCGCTTGACTGGAAAGAAGCGATGGCCAGTACCGACGAACCACTTGAGGAGCTTTTCCTTGTTGACCCTGTGGTAGTAACCGGCGTCTACCAGGATACGGTCCATGTACTCCTCCGCCTCGCTCACCAAGCAGAAGACCCCCTCTATTTTTGCATGGGGGCCGAACACCTGCCCGTTGAAGCGAATGTCCCTGGAACGCCTGGCATGCTTTATAAGGTCGTGCCTGCACTTCTCCTCGTTGCTGTCCAGCTTGTGGATGTGCTGCTCGCCGTAGTACAGATCCCAGTCCTCGTCGGTCGGCTTCCCGTCGTCCGAGTGGAAGGACACGTCGTAGCCCGTCGTCTGCTTGACGTGCTCTTGCACCTGCTGGACCAGCTCGTCCGTCATGATCTTGCCTTCGCCCCACCTCCTCTCTACCCCGATCTCGTCGTGCTTCCAGACGCCCACGTTGTACAGCCTATTCTTGCGGTCCTTGAGCGAGTGAAGGTACTCAACCACCTTCTCCATGATCCTGCGCTCCAGGCTCTGCCAGACGTAGGAAAGGAAGGTAGCTTCCTTGTTGGACTTATCGGGTTGTTGTTGCACCGCCTGCCACATCGGGCCGTACCTTGCCAGCATCACGAACAGCGGTAACACGCTCTGCCAGCTCTTCTTCCAGTCCAGCAGGAGCTCACAGTTTAGCTCGGGGTCGCCTCGCACGCCCTTCCCGTTGATGACAGCCAAGAACGCATCCTTGCCGCGCTTGAAGCCCGCCTCGTCATTCGTCCAATTGAGCTGCGCACAGAGCTCCGCGATCATAGCCTCTCTCCCGCCCGGCTGCACGTAACGTGCAATCAAGGCGGGCACCTCGATTCCATTCTTGGCCATGTCCTGTGTGAGCAGGGTACACGCCGCGTTCTTAATGTCGAGCCACTCGTAGTACTCGCCCGCGACCATGCGACAGATCCATTTCTTCTGCAAGCCGATCGCGCACGCCCCCCACAGCCTCATCCCCTCGCATTTCTTGCTTTCTATGTAGTCAATCTGCGCGCTCCCGTGGCTCTTCTTGTACAGTTCGAGGATGGCACTCACGTTGTCAGCCTGGTCCGCTGGCAGACGTGCCAGGGTAGAAATGTGGCGCAGGCGTTCCACGTCCACGCGCTGCTGCAGAGAGAACGCGATCTTCCTCTCTTCTTCCTCGCCATCGTCCTCGTCATTTCCCTTCTTTTTCTTGGCTTTCTTAGGCATGGCGGACACCCTGTACACAACACGATGCACAAGAAGTTTCTAAAAAATGGCACGATGAAGATTTTAGCGAAAATTTAGTGTGTTTTGCGGCGCGGTAAATTTCCGGGAAAATGCCCTCAACCAGTGGTGGGGGCAGAAATTGCAATAGTCTAGTTCCGGCTCAGGGTACTTCCTGGGTTCTCTGGGAACCCAAGAATAACCAGGTATCGACCGACAGATGGCCTGCTGAGGTCGAGGTAGGGGCACGTGCCGGCACGGTCTGGCGACAATTATTTTTTCTCGTATCACTGCCTTTTTTTCTCGTATCACTGCCCTTTTTCCCGTTATCAATGCCTTTTTTGTCCGTATCAATGAATTTCTGCCATATCACTGGAGGGACAAAAAGGCAATACGTGCCTGAACCTGCCAAACGGGCGCGTGCCGCCACCTCGACCTAAGCCAGCTAAGGGAGTAACGGGCGGTACCGAGGCCAGCCCAGAACTCGACCTAGCCCAACCTAGGAAGCACTCCCAAAAAAATGCGCCGAAAAATTGCCGCCACCGCCACCACCGGCCCCCGCCCCAAGCGCCGCCGCATCCTACCCGGCGGCCGGCTGACCGCGCTCTCTCCGCTCGCCCCACCGGCTGCCTACACCCCCGCCCCCTGCGACCCGGCCGCCGCTGCCCAGCTGGACACCGACCGATCCCCACACAAGGGCGTCGACTGGGCAGCACTGCTGGACAAGGCGGCTGCCCGGGGCCTGGACACCAACGACCGGCGTCTGCGGTTGACCGTCTCCCCCTACCCGTGGTCGCCACTGACCGCGGCCGCGCTGGCGCCCGAGGAAGCGCCACTGCTCTCCCTGTTGGACCTCGCCCTGCTCAGCGCGCCTACCGACCCGTACCGGCCTGCCAGCCGGCTCTTGCCCGACCTGCCACTGGAGCTGCAGACCGGGCACGAGGCGCCCAGGCTGCGGGACCCCTACCTACCACCAGTCTTGGTCAATCTCGTCTGTGAATACCTACCGGTCGCTGCTTTCTACCGCCCGCTCCCCAAGGGAGCCCTGGCGGGCCTACCCCGCGCTAGCCGTGGGGACCTCTACGACCTGATCCACCAGCTGTGCCCGTTCCACTCTTGGCGGGACTGGTACGGTGGCCGAGGCAAGAAGCACAAGGCCCTGGCCAACAACCCCGTCATCCACAAGGCGGAATTTCAAAAAGAATGGCTGGGACACCACTGCCCCGGGGTAGAGAGCGAAGATGGCCTGATGTACGTCGACCCGGGCAATTCCGCTGGAGCCTGGCGCCTCTACAAGCGCTACGAGCGCCTCTACTGGGAAGCGGTGGAGGACCGCATCAACCGGCGCCTACAGACTGTTTTCCAGCGCCTAGCCAGGCGCCTCAGCGCGTTGTAGCGTTCAATAAAAAACATATCGTTTTTTTGTGAATTGGCACCGCCTGTCGGAAAGCCCCCCCCCCCCCTCCCCTCTCTCCGGCCCAGAGGAAAGACCCCCCCCCCCCCTCCCCTCTCTCCGGCCCAGAGGAAAGACCCCCCCCCCCCTCCCCTCTCTCCGGCCCAGAGGAAAGACCCCCCCCCCCCTCCCCTCTCTCTCTCTCCCTTTTCAAGGCATGAGAATTTTTTGTGTGGGAGGCCACGGTTGTCTCACGCACGACGCGATCCAGAATACAGAGTTTCTAACAATCACAAACCACCTCCGGACCACCTGCGAACCACCTCCGGACCACCTGCGCACCACCTCCGGTACATGTACCGGCCCACCTCCGGACCACCTCCGGACCACCTCCGGACCACCTCCGGACCACCTACCGTACATGTACCGATTAATACATTCTAATACATTCCAATGACTTTTAATTCAGTTTAGCTTTTAGCTTTGTCCTCCGCACCCCCTCCGGTACATGCACCGTACACCGTACATGTACCGCAGAATCTCTTTTAATCTTGATTTTAATATTAATACATTTCCAATGGAGTTCTAATTGAGTTCACCTTGTCAAGACAGCGACTTCAAGAATGCAGGATCTCTAAGTGAGAGTACATGTGCCGTACATGTACGGTACTGACATATACGGCACTGTTGAATGAGTTTAGATTGTCTAGACACTCCGCCAATTAAACAATGATTCCTTACGTATGATCTACATCACTCTCCCCCCCCCCCCCTTTCTCTCTCTCTCTCTCTCTCGCTCCCTTCCCCTGCCTGCCCCTGCCTCCCCCGGCCTACCCCCTGCCTACCCCCTGCCTCCCCCTGCCTCTCTCTCTCTCTCTCTCTATCTATCTATCTCTCTCTCTCTCTCCCTTCCCCTGCCTCCCCCTGCCTCCCCCTACCTCTCTCTCTCTCTCTCTCTCTCTCTCTCGCTCCCTTCCCCTGCCTCCCCCTGCCGTCTCTCTCTCTCTCTCTCTCTCTCTCTCTCTCTCTCCCTTCCCCTGCCTCCCCCTACCTCTCTCTCTCTCTCTCTCTCTCTCTCTCCCTTCCCCTGCCTCCCCCTGCCTCCCCCTACCTCTCTCTCTCTCTCTCTCTCTCTCTCTCTCTCTCTCGCTCCCTTCCCCTGCCTCCCCCTGCCGTCTCTCTCTCTCTCTCTCTCTCTCTCTCTCTCTCTCTCTCTCCCTTCCCCTGCCTCCCCCTACCTCTCTCTCTCTCTCTCTCGCTCCCTTCCCCTGCCTCCCCCTGCCTCCCCCCCCCCCCGCCCCCCCCCCCCCCCCCCCCTCTCTCTCTCTCTCTTCCCCTGCCTCCCCCTGCCTCACCCCGCCTACCCCCTGCCTCCCCCTGCCTCCCCCTGCCTCTCTCTCTCTCTCTCTCTCTCTCGCTCCCTTCCCCTGCCCCCCCCCTGCCTCCCCCTGCCTCCCCCCCCCCCCCTCTCTCCCTCCCTTCCCCTGCCTCCCCCTGAGTGCCTCCCCTGCCTCCCCTCTCCCTTGCCCTGCCTCTCCCTGCCTACCCCCTGCCTCCCCTCTCCCTTCCCCTGCCTCCCCCTGCCTCCCCCTGCCTCCCCCTGCCTACCCCTGCCTCCTCCTGCCTACCCCTCCCTCCCCCTCCCTCCCCCTGCCAATTGCAACCAGCTGATTACGGTACAGCACAGTCTATCTACGGTGTTGACGCTTGTAGCGTTTGGACGATTCCTAATGTAATATTGTATGTATGTATGTATGTATGTATATATGTATGTATGTATGTATGCATCTGTGTACAATATATATTTTGTACCTCATCACTGTCATCGTCCTCGTCATCGCGGGGAAGAAGTGACATTATGCCGCGCAGGCCCTCGCGCTACAAGTATGTATGTATGTATGTATGTATGTATGTATGTAATAGTATGTATGTATGTATTTATGCATGTATGTATGTATGCATGTATGTACGTATGTATGTATGTATGTGTGTATGTATATATGTATGTATGAATTGTGTGTGTATGTATGTGTGAGTGTATGTATGTATGTATGCATGTCTGCAACCGAAATGCCGAACTGGAGACCACCAGACGTGTCAGGCGCCTGAATGTATGTATGTAAGTAAGTAAGTAAGTATGTATGTATGTATGTATGTATGTATGTATGAGGTGATGTCTGTTACCCACCGGGTAGCGACGTGCGCGGGGGGCGTCAATCATATACCGTCGCTCAGGTTGGCGGGCTGGAGGCGAGGGGTAATGCCAATCGTATGACAAAGACGACGAAGAGGACGAAGAAGGGCTTGCTGGCGGAGGCATGAAGTAAGGCCATCCATATGGCGGGGTAGGAGGGCTGGGCGAAGACGACGAAGAGGACGAAGAAGGGCTTGCCGGCGGAGGCATGGCGTAAGGCCATCCATATGGCGGGGTAGGAGGGCTGGGCGAAGACGACGAAGAGGACGAAGAAGGGCTTGCCGGCGGAGGCATGGCGTAAGGCCATCCATATGGCGGGGTAGGAGGGCTGGGCGAAGACGACGAAGAGGACGAATAAGGGCTTGCTGGCGGAGGCATGGCGTAGGGCCATCCACATGGCGGGGTGGACGCAACGGGTGGGGTGGACGCAGCGGGTGGGGTGGACGCAGCGGGTGGGGTGGACGCAGCGGGTGGGGTGGACGCAGCGGGTGGGGTGGACGCAGCGGGTGGGGTGGACGCAGCGGGTGGAGTGCACGACGCCTGCGTGTCAGATAGATAGATAGACAGATAGATAGATAGATAGATGATAGATAGATAGATAGATAGATAGATAGGTAGATAGGTAGATAGATATAGATAGGTAGATATAGGTAGATAGATAGATATATAGATAGGTAGATATAGGTAGATAGATAGGTAGATAAATAGATAGATAGGTAGGTAGGTAGATAGATAGATAGATAGATAGATAGGTAGATAGATAGATAAATAGAAAGATAGATAGATAGATAGATAGATAGATAGAAAGATAGAAAGATAGATATATAGGTTAGCCCGCAAACAAATCCTCACGGACAGGATAACCCAAACATCACAGAAGATAGATAGATAGATAGATAGATAGAAGATAAGATAGATAGATAGATAGATAGATAGATAGATAGATAAGATAGAAAGATAGATAGATGAGATGGATGGATAGATAGATAAGATGGATGGATAGATAGATGGATATATAGATAGATAGATAGATAGATAGATAGATAGATAGATAGATAGATAGATAGATAGATAGATAGATAGATAGATAGATAGATTATTAGATAGATAGATAGATAGATAGATAGATAGATAGATAGATAGATAGGTCGCTCACGGAAAGGATAACCTGAACATCACATCATGTCATGTAACAGTTGTATGTATGCTATGCTGTGCTATGTATGTATGTATGTATGTATGTATGTATGTATTCATGTGTACATGCGTCTGTATGTATGTATGTATGTATGCATGTATGTATGTATGTATGCATGCCATGTATGTATGTATGTCTGTATTCATTCTATGTATGTATGTATGTATGTATGTATGTATGTATGTATGCATGCATGCACGTGTGCACATGTATGTATGTATGCATGCACGTGTGTGTATGCATGTATTTAATGAATGCATGCATGTATGTATGTATGTATGTATGTAGTATGTATGTATTCACAAAATAAGGGAACACTGTATTTATGTGTGTATGTATGTGTGTATGCATGCATGCATGTATGTATACGTATGTATGTATGTATGTATGCAATCGCGTGTATGCAATTGTATGTATGCAATTGTATGTATGTATATGTATGTATGTATGTATGTATGTATTTATTTATTTACTATAGTACGTACCGACTGGACCGCTTTCTTCAGCTTCGCGTTCTCCGACTCGACCGCTCTCTACACATATTATGTAAGTATGTATGTATGTATGTCTGTATGTATGTATGCATGTATGTGTATGCTTTTTTTCCTTCCTTCCTTCCTTCCTTCCTTCCTTCCCTCTTTCTTCCTTTTTTGCTTTATTTATTTATGTATTTACTTACTTACTATTTACTTATATTTATTTATTATGCATGTCAGTGTATGTATGTATGTGTTCATTGTCTGTCTGTATGTATGTATGTATGTATGTATGTATGCATGTATGTTGTGTATGTTTAATTGCATGTATCGCAATACCATTGTATGTATCCGCAATACCATGTATGTGTGTGCATAATTGCATTAACTATATATATGGACCACTCTCCTTGCATTTTCCAGATTTTTTCTCCTCCACTCCTCACGGTGCGCAAAGCCTGCAGAGCAAGAGCGAGACTCTGAGAGACGGCAAACAAGAAGAAACAAGAGAAAAGGGAGGCAAGGAGGGAGGGAGGAGGCAGGGAGGGAGGCAGGGAGGGAGGGAGAGGGAGGGAGAAGGAGGGGGATGGGAGGGAGGGAGAGGGAGGGAGGAGAGGGAGGAGAGGAGAGAGGAGAGGGAGAGAGAGCGGGAGGGACGGAGGAAGGGAGGGAGGGAGGGGGGGAGGGGGGGGAGGAGAGGAAGGAGAGGGAGGAGAGGGAGGCGAGGGAGGAGTGAGAGGATATATAGGGGGGGGGGGGGGGGGGCGAGGGAGGAGGATAGGACCGCTGCAGCTGCAGCCGCCTTCTCGCGCTCTCTCTCAGCCTTCTCGCGCTCTCTCTCAGCCTTGGCCGCGGCATTCCCCTGCATTCATATTAGCATACAGCATCCTCCTACATTCATATTAGCGTAGAGCATCCTACCAATTCTTCTTTCCAGTAAAACTGTGGATATTTCCTTTCCAGTGGCCAGGTTTCGTCCTTGCACACACACACACGCACACACACATATATATATATATATATATATATTTATGTTGAATAGACAGGTCCAACCGCAAAGTATAAAACAAGCCGTTAAAATGTGTAAAACCAACATTAGACATATAGAAAAAAGTGTCCAACCCTTGTAAAAACCGACGAAGGTTTTCTAAAAATCAACAAACTAAGCACATTTAGAAAGAATTAAGACATATTAAGCACATAGTCCATATTTTTACTACATAAAAATATATATAAATAAATTTTATATGGACTATGTGCTTAATATGTCTTAATTCTTTCTAAATGTGCTTAGTTTGTTGATTTTTAGAAAACCTTCGTCGGTTTTTACAAGGGTTGGACACTTTTTTCTATATGTCTAATGTTGGTTTTACACATTTTAACGGCTTGTTTTATACTTTGCGGTTGGACCTGTCTATTCAACATAAATGATCACACCCCGAAAGGGGGGAAGGGGGGGCGGTTTCAACGAAGTTGAAACGGGGGGGTTGGGGGGATAATGTGAGAGTAAAAAAATGTAGTGCTTATGTAGTGCTTGTTGAGCACAAAAAGCAGTCCTGCTTCTTTTTGTATGTATGAGCACGGGAGAGAGAGTTTTTATTAAATACCGCTTTCTACCCCCTGTCCAACCCTTAGGTTGGACACGTCCAACCCTGTTTTTTGAAGGTTGGACACTTTTTATTATGTTTTTTTAAGGATTTTATACATTATTACTCTTACTATTAATCTTTTTTTTATCTGTCCAACCTGTCCAACCTTTTATAAGAAAAAAAAAAAAAAGTATGTCCCCCCTTTATAGGAGGGGGACAGGGAAAAGTTTTGGAAAAATTGAGCCAAAGGTTGGACAGGGGGCAGGAAGATGAATTTTAATAAATCTCCCTCTACTCTCTCTCGCAGGTGTCCAACCTTTAATGATTGAAATCCAGTGGAAATCTAATGATTAAACCACAAATGGGGGATAACACAATGAGAAAACCCAAGTCAATTCAATAAAAATGATTTTAATCAATGGGGACACACCAATTGATGCTCTCTTCGTTATCTCCCACTTTTTTCATTAAAGCAGAGAGGGAGGGAAAGACAAGGATTTCCTCCCTCCCCCCAACCTGAAGCGAAACGAGAAAGTAAGTTTTCTTTCTCGGGCTCCTCATGGTTCTGTCCAGAGGAATCCAAGCGAAAAGATAATCCTCGCTTCGCTCATTTACATGGCGAGTAAAATACTTGACATCCTTTTGAAAGGCGTCAAAACCATTCACCAAACTAAGCCCAACAAACCCAGCAGACACGCGTGTGAGTTGCATGTCTTCGGCAGGGGCTTTCTTTTCAACCCGCTCCCAAGTCTTCCAGAAACCTACAACCACATTCATTGTCATAAAAAGAAACGATAGACTTAGTGCTTACCAGCAGGGGCAGGGGTAGGGGCGATGTTCATTTCGCCGAGTTGGTCGGCTACTTCATTCGGCTCTCCCATTGTCTATTACACACACAAAAAAGCATGTGTAATAGAAATTTCTTTGAATTAGGGTGGGGTGTTAAACCCCTTGGTTTTGAAAAAAACCAATGTATGTTGATAATGTTGATTTTTAAATCAACATATTTTAGATCAACATTTTACACTAAAGTCTTTTTATTCCGAGTTGCTATCAGCACTCTCGGTTCTGAAGACTCTGTGCATGTTTCTCTTATGTTCTCGTTCGCTATTAATGCTATCGTTTATGTGCTCGTTAATACCATCACTGGAGTATTTGTTAAACGAAGCATTAAATGATAAATGCTCGTTCTCAATACCAGCGATGATATTATTCATGACAATTGCGGAAAGTTGGCCACGATTATCTTTTTTCCATCTATAGAAATTATCTATTTCTTTGTTTTTTTTCTGTTCCAATCTTTTCTTTCTCAAGCGAGCGATTTTATCTTCCTCTACTTCATTATTTTCAATACTTAATCGGCGCAACATCTCGTTAATAGCATCAACCTTGACTATTTCAGGCTGTTTCTTTTCAACAAGACGAGCGATTTCTTTGTCTATTTTAGAAATTCTTTCTTCGCATACTATTTTATCTTTTTTGAGTCTATCTATTCCTCTCTTCATCGTTTCAAATATTTCAATCCAGTCATTTTTGGTTTTAAGTCTATCCGAAATCGTGTCTTCAGCCATACTTGTTGCGCCAAAACTTCGTTTTTTTGGCGCAAGCAAATATTTCGCAGTAAGGGGTTTTTGGCGCATTGGCGCATGGTGGTATTCGCGGAAATAGAATTTCTAGAATTTCCAAAAATAGACTTTGACTTACGGCAATACTTCAAATACCATTTTTCCTGTACCGCTGGTGGGTCTGTGGGAGGTAAGACTAACGGGTTCGAGACATTAATTGAAATTTTAGGTTGCGGGTTCAATTCCAAAGGATGTCTTCCCTAACCCACAAATCCATTTTTATTTTTTTTCGTAATCTCAAACATGTATATACTTTCTTTTTCAACAAATCAGCAGGGGTTGATGGGCGGTATCTAAATGGTTAGTAGGCATGCCGTAGAAAGTTTGGTCGCCAGTTCAATTCTGGTTGATGATTTATGAACCGCCCGTCATACTTCATTTTTGCTATAACGATTTTTTTTTGGATGAATATAAGAGCAGGGTGAGTGAAAATACCTTCTCCTGTTGCTGTCCGACCTTATTTTTGACTTAGAAAAAAATAGACTTGTCTTATATACACTACGATGTGGAGCGAAGATGACAAGAAGTTTGTTAGGCAGTTAAGAGTTGCTACAACTGAAAGTAAAATTTATGAGGTCGTGTCCAACTTCTACGATAGCGAATTAAAACCAAGTATAGCCTTTCATAATGCTATTATATCTTTATTTAGCACGACTACTAGTGATGAAGAGGTGCTTGAGGCACTAAAGGTGATATATCCAAAATATGCTATCGTGTATCCAAACTTGAATAGTAGAAGGCAAAGACTTTCTGAGGTGAGAAAAAAAGCAATAGAGCCCAACCAAAGTGAAAAAGTATATGAAATGAGCAAACTGGATAAGTATTTTAATCTAAATGAAGACGAGCGGATTGATATCGTTGAGGGATATAAGAAAGATGTCAAAGCCAAAAATGAACAAAAAATACAGATTGATGTCCGTGATGTAATGGCTAAAATGAATGATATGATATTAAGTAATGACCCTTATCTTAAACTACTTGCTTTGATGATAGCAATTGGAGCAAGGCCTGTGGAAATATTTGATAAAAACACATATGAATTAATACCAGATAAACCGAGTTGGTTGCTAGTGAATAACCTAGCGAAAAAGAGAGAAGGACAAAAAAAGAATTGGACTGAGAGGCCTGTTGTCCTTTTCACTCCCCAGTTTGTAATAGAACAAGTAAATTCAATACGAAACCATTTCAAAAAGAAAAAAGCAGTTATTATTAACAGCGAAGGTGTGCTTGATAAACAAAAGAACAATGAACTAAACAAAAGGATTATCAAAATCTTCCCTTGGCTATCGGAATACACACAGAAGAGCAGTATGTTGCGAAAACTATATGCTAGTTTGTCGTATAGTAATTTCGCCAATCCGAAATTAGAGAATTTTAACACGTGGGTTTCAAATGTGTTGGGGCACGGCGATATGCTCACTTCATTTAGTTATAGTTGGGTTAATGTGGCCGACCCTGAAGAAATTAAGGCAGAAGGGATTAAAACAGAATTAGAGGAGTTAAGACGCAAAATAGATTTATATTTGAATTTAAATAACACTAATGAAATTGAAAGCAATCTAGATAACGGAGGCGAAAAATGCAAATACCAACCATTAGGCAAAAGTGCTAGTAGAGAGGATAAGTATAAATTGCTTGAGCAGATATGGGGCGATTACGAGGGGCAAATAACAAATACTAAACTAAGACAATTAAGCGGGATTGGAGCCGTTATTGTCAATACATTTATTAAAGAGAAGAGGGGCGAAGCGACGAAGAGCGACAGCGAAGAGAGTAAAGAGACGAAGAGTGAAGCGAAAAAAGAAGAGGAAACAAAAGCACCATTAAGAAGAAGTGCTAGAATTAAAAAGAAGGCTAATACTTAACCACAATCAATGGGGGCACTCTCTATTGCTTCCTGTATTTACTCTCCCACCTGAAACATGCAACGGAGCATATGGTGAACCATTCTATGTAATCCACACTATCAACATTTACGGCGATTATAGGCGGATGTGATTGAAATGTAGGTGCCAGTCCGCATATATCACAAGTCCCTTTGTTGATATTTTTTATGTTTTCCAAATAGACAAAGGTTTTAATGTGGCCAACGATATCCGCGGGCAATTCGTGTATTATTATCGGCATGTTTTATATTACATATTATATAATAAAAATGAACCTTTTTGGTCAAAGCACGAGCACTCCATCGTCATCATCTACATCGTCATCATCTTCTTTATCAATAGATAATATTAAAGATGCTTTACCAACAACGGCCTTCGGAGAGTTGCGAACGGCAACTCTATCGCCCGTATTACAAAATGTCTTCACTTATGGTATTAATACTCGTTTCTTTGACAAAACAGAAACAAACGGCGGGGTGGTATCAACTGCTAATTCAATGGCGGTTTTAACGACATCGGCCTCGGGTAATTCAACCGCACAGATTACGACTATTGAAAGAGCCAAATATAGAAGTGGTATGGGTTTGGTTGCTAGATTCTCCGCATTGTTTCCATCATCTACCACCGCGACTACCTTTAATTGCGATATCGGCATAGGCACACCAGCAGACAATTTATGTTTTAGACAATCAAACTTGGGAATGTCTGTTGTAAGAACGGCGGGAAGTGTTGAAAATGTGGTTAGTCAGTATGCTTGGAATGGTGATAAATGTGATAATACGGGAAACTTCCCCACGATTGATTTTACCAAATTGAATGTGTTTGAAATAGTCGTCCAATATCTGGGTAGCGGTCAAATTACATTTAAAATTGAAAACCCGCGCACTGGACGAATGGAGATAATTCATGCGATTAAATACGCGAGCACTGCCACCACACCATCATTGGATCAGGCGGCGTTTGCTATTTACGCGAAGGCGTATTCATCAACCCTTCAATCCGTCGTAATGAAAACGGCGAGTATGTTTTTGGCAGTTGAGGGGACTATTGACCGCACTATTGCTATAACTAATTCGTATGACAATGTCAAAACTATAGGAACGACGGAGACTTCTATATTTACCCTCCGCAACCGAGCCACATTTAATAGTAAGACGAATTACAATGTTATTTATTTTGAAAATTTGTGTGTGAGCAACACAAGTGACAAAATATGTATAGCAAAGATAACATTAAATGCGACACTTGGAGGCACACCATCATACAGCAATTACGATACAAACACATCATTAGCCGAAGTAGATACAGCAGGAACTACCCGCACTGGCGGAAACATAGTATTAACATATATATTATCTGTAGGTGCTTCTATTTACATTGATTTGTCTCGCTATAACCTAAAAATTGGAACGGGTAAGACATTGACCGTGTCAGCATCTCTAGTATCAGGAACAGGTGCGAGCATTTACGCTTCATTGAACTGGATTGAAGACCAGATTTAAACAAAAAAAAATACACACTTTCAAAAATACAGGCTTTCAAACTTTTTTTCTATCTCTACTGCTAGATTGTTAATATTTGTTTTTTTTGTCATTTCCTCAACAATTGGTGCATGGTATTTCCTTAAATACCGATAAAACTGATCCATATTAGTCCCGCACGGGATTATATCTTTTTTTTGTTTCAAACGGCACTCGTTGATAGCCGTTATCAACTTAAACAATTTATCTATATTGTCCAAAAATATCATATATAATAAGGGAAATTATAGTCCAAATGTAAATAAACCGATAGGATTCTTTTTATAATAATTTATTAAAGCATTTTTTCTTAATGTGTCTTTGTTGGTTTCACGATATTGAGCAATTCTATCTTTATTCTTTTGATAATGTTCGTTTCTTTGTTGCTTTATTCTATCTTTATTTGCTTCACGATATTGTTTTATCTTGTCTTTATTGTCCTCATAATATTGTTTTATCTTGTCTTTATTTGCTTCTCTGTATTCTTTCATTTTTTGCGTTATTTCTTTTTTTGTGTTCTAATTGGTATTGTTTCTTTCTTTGAGTCACATATTCTTTATTTTCTTCACACCATTCTTTGCTGGTTCTACCTGCTATTTTTTTGTTGGCGCAATTTTCTGTAGATCTAATTACTTCGCCCTCTCGTTTAAGTAATTGCATTTTATTGTCGCACGGATATTCTTCAATCAATTCAACATACGCATCATCATATTTAACTATTTCATAAGAAGATACATAACAATATTTTCCATTCATCCAACTTTTGTAATCTTTTTTGTGTGAAAATAATCGCTTATACAATGGTTGAGTAGTTGAACCGATATAGACTTGATCGGTTTGGTGAGACCTGAGGCTATATATTTTGCCTTGCTTGTAGTCTGGCATTATCGTTTTTTATCTTTACATATATGTTATCATTCCTTTAATACATAATAAAAAATAAATGTGTTTGTTGCTTGTTTTATTACGCATGATACGCCTTTAAGAGAATACTAACTTCAAAATTGACAGGACATTCAAGCACTTCACCGCCCGCATTTCTAATGACGATGTCAATGGATCGTAAGGATTTGGTACTATTAAACGGGACGTAATCTGCGATGTCGTTTGATGATTCAAAGTAGCACTGGACTCCATACGGCTTATCTAAATTACATTTACCGACCACAGAGAAATTACCATTTGCTTCAACTAAACCAGACTGATTTAAAGCACGGCTATGAACATAAACGGCCGTTTCACCGATTAAATTCACGATAGATTGCATCGTGCTACTCGCCGCGGCTGAAATATCGGCAGTTAGTCCTATCTTGTCGCTAATAGTGCTGTTATCGTAATCAAAAGCATATGTATCACCAGTGAAAGCAAAATTCAATTTATTAACGGAGTTCAAAGTTATAACTACGGAGTTAGGGGTAATTGCTGAATTAATCGCAGTTTGAAGAGCGGTAATAAATGTATCAATGGTGTATTGATTTGCTGTTACGATTGCCGTTTTTGTAGCCGATCCAGTTGTTTTAATCAATGTGAGAGTGTTGGCATAACTCGGTATGTTTGGGAAAACATTTGGAATAGAGATACTCTTAACGACATAAGCACTGATTATATCAATATTACGGCCAGTTGCTGGTAAATCAACGACGAAACGGCCATTGTGAGTAGAAGCGGATTTGGATTCTGTTTTATCGCTTGAGGAGACACGAAGGAGGAAATTTTTGCGGGTTCGCTTTTCGTCTTCAAGATTGGAGATAGTAAAAGACATTGCTATATATTATAATATATATTAATTTTTAATTTTTTTATTGTTTGACCACGGCACGAGATGGATAGATAGACGCAACTTTAACATATTTCAACCAAGCGGTGATGGCGCGGTCTGCGTTATAATCAGAAGCATACCGAATAGTAACTTCGGCAGTTCGTGAGTTATTGACCGCAAGACCGGATGCTCCAATGTGGGGCGATTGATTGAGTGTCTGGATAATGGTGGCAAAACCACCATTTGTAGCAGTAGTGGAAACTCCCGTAGCAGAATAATACTTACGAAAGTTTTCAAGAGAAACAGATGAAGACATGTAAGCATCACGAATGCCCATAGTCGCTTGGAGATTGTTAGCATACAACTCTGCACATCCTCGCTGAACTGAGGCAAGTGTATCAGTAGTGCCACCGATTTCCATCTTCTGCTGCGGAGCATACCAGTCACCAATACGGCATTGATATTGTCTGTAAGGCATTTGAGCCGTTCCAAGGTTATCAATACTAGCATTATCTGCAATTACATTTTGAGTGACGATATACAAGCACTGAGCACGAGCAACGGCCTTATTCACTTGAAGATTAAAATCATCGGATGTCCCCGGGTTCGCCTTTTGGTTGTAATATGTTTCATAAGTGTATGGAAGACCATCCTTGCTTCCCATCTGTTCCAGAATATTTCTCTGCACGGCGGGAGCAAGTGAGAAGGTTTCCAACATAATAACAGGATTTGATATGGTATAAGTGAGAGCCGATCCGGAGAATCCAGCGGGAACCTTAGCATCAGTGGTTCCAATAATAGTCAATGCTTCTTGAGGCGGGGCAAATGTCAAACGAAGCCTCATACCACTAATCAAAGAGGGAGGAATGAGAGTTTCTTCATTAAACACTCCTGAAAAGTAATGAAGGGGAATACAAACTCTCAAATAATTGCCAGTCGCAACACTACCAGCAGTGGGGACATTGACCGCAAAGTAAGTAACTGCATCGTCCGTAACACTAGCCATAACATCAACACTTTCTCTCTGTCCAGACATCTGTGCCTGTCGGCGATAATCAAATGGATAATGCCACGGGAGAATATTTCGCACCATCTTGTTCAAATCTTCAATTCGTTCAAGTTCGCTACCATCCTTACTTTCCAACAAAAATCTTTCAAAAATAGCGGTAGCAGGAGTGTTTTGAAAGCCAATAGCACAAGCAACATTATCCTTTCCATCAGTGGCTACCAACCCGTCTGCCTTAACATCAAATGTTAAATAGCAATTCTTCCCATAAACAAAATCAGTGCTTGCCTGTAATGTAAAAATCATTTCAGTCCCCGATGCACTGGTATAAGTCTGCTGGTCGGCAAAGTTCTTCTTAAAGATACTCCCCTGCTCAGTGAGTGCCAGATTTGCTGGCAACTCATACCTGAGGTTGTTGAGGGTCATCAACTCCTCCGTGTTTTTACTATCCTTTCCTTCCATTTTTGTTGTTGTGGTTGTAGAAATTACACTGCTTATTATACTAATAAAAAAATAATAGAAATTAAAAATAATTATTTATTCACCTGAAACGGATTGTTTAATAATATCAACTGAATTCTGTATATTGTCAAGTCTTGTGTCTTGTGGTGAAGTCAATTGAAACTCTCTTGCCTCAGCATTTTGAACCGCTTTCTTCAAGTAAGCCAAACTGCTAACAGCGGTGTCCAAATCAACAACATCTCCTTTTTCTTTGCTATCAGAAATGTCGGTTAATGTGTTTTGAATAGTGCTCTTCTCATACGGGACAAGGTCGCCAAACTCAGTCAATGGTTGATTAACTAATGGGGCACCATGACTACTCCATAATTCAAACTGATTTAGTTGAAAACCATCACTCGCGGGTCGGTTTCCTTCGTTGAGTTTGTTAATAAACTCGTTAGACAATCTATTGGAGGCATGTGTGTTTTTAATCATTATATATATGTAAGTTAATTTAATTTAAATTAACTTTAAAATATATTTTATCAATTAGCATTAATTATTTTTTTCATGATTTGTAAATTCTTGTGTGTAATTCTTTCCTCTTTCATTTTCTTTAAATCCGCTATGGCTTGATTTACATCAACGTCGCTCGTTTGCACAACTTCCTTAGGTGGTGGTGGAGTAGCATCTTCTATTGCTTCTATCTTGCTTGCTGGTGTTGTGGTAGTTTTTGTTGGCACAGCAACAGGAGTGGATTGACAGATTTGGGTAAAGATTGTTCAACCTTAGGTGCTGGAGACATTTCAACTGGTTTCGCATTTGGTTCGGGAGTTGAATTATTTGCCGATGCTATGTCTGGCGCCTTTCTTTTCAATGCTTCGTCTGGCACTTGGTCTGGTTGCCCGCTGGCGATAGGTTCGTTAAGTGTTTTCTTTACTCTAGGTGCTTTTGGACGGATTAGACTTTTAATCTTACCACTCTTAATACCCTCTTCTATTTTTTGATTGCCACATGTTCGGGTGTCCCCTTACGAATTGTTGTGAGTTTGCCTTGTCCATTTTCTTTATACCAAATTGACATTGCTTGATGATAAGGGTCGCATATAGTTTCTGTGCTGACATATCTATTATATATGATAGATATTATTATATTATTATGAAACAAAAAAACTTTTTAATTGAATTAGTTTATAAATTAGTTTATGATTGAATTCAATCATAAATTGGTCATATCTCTATCCTTATTTAATCGCAATATAGTAGAGAAATTCTTTCTAAACTGGGTTGTTCTATCACTAGCAGTATTATTAATTGCTAGAAACGAATAAGGTTCTGCCGTAGCATATTTAACCATATTGTAAAATTCTTTTTTAGTGAGAAAAGGACTTTCGTATTCATCCGCCAGTCTGTCAAGTTCGCTCCGCCTTACTCCGTTAAAAATAATCATCCAATGGCAGTTAATTCTTACTCGTCGCGGGAGTTGTGTATAACTCTGCGTTGCTACCCAGACTGACACTTTAGCATGTGTTGAAGCGAAAAACAACTCTGTGAGCACTTCTGATTTGAGAAAAGTTTTACTCTGCGCAATGTCATCTAATAACAATAATATCTTTGGTGCCTTCTTAAAACCTTTAGTTTTAATCAGTTCTTTTTGTTTAGTTAATATGTCTCTCATTAACTCAGGCCTATCTTCTTTGATTATGTCTTCTTTTTTTAACTTGAGAGTGTCTTCTAAAATCGGGCACGGGCTTAAGCAAAATACGACTATTCTATCATAAAAACCTTTCAACATGTTCTTTTTTGCGAGTAGATTACAAATCATAACTGATTTACCTCCGCCAGTGCTGGCGCATATAACCATAGTCCCATTGCTGGCAATATTCCTTCTTTTTGAATAGGGAGCAATTCAACACTATCTCTTTGTGTTTTAATCGGTTGTATTTCTAAGTCATTGTGAAATTTGGGCGGTTTTTTGCTATCTAATTCTGTTATTACTGGCCTGTCAATAGTAAATTCCTCGTGTGCTTTTTCTATGTTGGTCTTCTCCAGATTTTGCTTCAAAAGTGTTTTTCGTGGCAACTTGTTGGCTATTAATCCTTTATGTATAGACCTCGGCATCTATATATACTTATGGGTTTTGAAAATAGTTTGGATTATATCTATAATTATCATATTCGGCACCAAATGGTTGGGGTGGTGAAGCATAATTATAGAAATAGGGAGAGTAAGGACTACCAAAAGCGTAATTACTTGGAGGATTGACGAGCGGTTTAAAATCTTTTCTTTCTGGGCGGGTTTGAACCTGTCGCGGGATTTCCGCTGAGAAGTTTCGTGTTAGTTTGCGCTTCATTTTTGGAAACTCTCTTTTTTCTCTCATTCTGTTTTGAACGACGGCTCTATTGTATTTATTCAACATAAAGTGATTATTTGTGTTGCTATAAAGTGTGTTATCTAGCAATTCAAAGTCATTCTTCGTTGCTAGCACACGATCGCGTCTTTGTTCGTTGCCTTTAATAAGTGGATTAGTTTGCGAAGTGCCGATACCTCCATTCTGATCACTTGGCATAAGAAAACGGATAAGTGCCATTAAGTCTTCTCTTTCATCGGCCGGCGATTTTCCCATAATCTTATCAACCAATTGGTCAATACTTCTCATACTATCAACCATTTGGTCATTGGCAACATTTGGTTGTTCTTCGTTTTTAATATCAGTCTGTGGTGGCGGTTGAACAGGTTCTTCAATAAATCCACTTGTTCTTGGCACTAGTGGCACTGGCAATGGTGCTGGTGCTTGTGTTGTTTGCGGTGCTGGTGGTTGAGTTTGCGGTGCTGGTGGCATAGTTTGCGGTGGCATAGTTTGCGGTGGTTGAGTTTTTTTTCAACTTGACTATCCTTCAATTCTAAATCCTCCAATTGCTTCATTTGGTCTGGTGTCAATTTACCCCTCACTTTCTTCGATAAATTCTCTTATCCAAAATATCATCCGCATCTGCTACTTCTGATATACTAGCACCTTGATTTAGTGCTTGTTTAATGGCCTCTTCCCATCCAACTTTTGGATCGTCATAATTAGAAAGTTTAATTTTCTTTCCAGTTTCTCTCTCAACGATTTAACAAATCCCTTTTAAGTGCCTCGTTTTGGGCACCTTTATCATCAAGTATAGCCAAGTTATTGCCCAGTCCGATTGAATCAAAATTGGGGGCTACTACCATATCGTCTGAGTATGCGATCGGGACTTCAACACTAAGATTTATATCTTTTTCTATACTTGGTGGAATATCTTTTGTATTTATTTTTTCTATAAAATTATTAATTGTAGTTTCATTTTTGCTGGTGCGATAAGAGAATATCCTTTCACACCATCCGCTTTTTCTTGCGATTTAACCATTTTGTTAAAACCATCAACGAGTTCCGCATATTGTTTATTAAATGTAGCAGGATTTACCGCTTTATTTACTTTAAATGTGGCATCCTTATCAAAACTGCCCACATTTTTCATAATACCAATCATAGACATTAATGTTTTATCTACATCGCCTATAAATCCATTATACTTCGCATCTGGAGGAGTGGTTTTGATAGTTTTCCAAAACTTCATCGCATCCCAAAAAGATACTCCGCCACGTGCCCTCCCTGTGCTTCTAAGGCCATTCTAGATATATCCGCTTTTGAAAACATTGAGTTGTAATTGTCAAAAATACTCTTGGCAACTTCGGCCGTAGCCAATCCATTACTCGTTAGATAATCACTCATATTGGTAATTCTTTCAAAGTATCGTTTATCGGCAAAGTCTTGGACATTCTTATCACCAGTAGCATACAATAAATCATGTTCAAAAGCAACTAAGTCCAAAGCATCTGCTGGAGAATGTAAGGAAACTTGCCACGAGTTCTATCTTCTAATTGAAGACGGCTTTCCACTCGTGTGCCCCCACCATTATAATTACTTCCTTCGGTATGAATTCGTTCTTCTTCCAACTTAATGAGAGCATCTGGTTGAGCAGACCATGTTCTATATATTTCTCCAAGTGCTTTTCCAAGACCGAGAACCGTCATAGTCTCTACGCCTGTTTTAAAATGCCCCACCAAGACATATTCCAGTGGCTAATCTGCTCGCATATTCTCTTAATACATAATCACCTATTCTTTGCTGTCCGCTTGCGATCAGACGAGGATTAGGCGGAGGCAAACCCTCTGGCTTCATTTCTGCTAGTGCTAGCAAAAGGTATTGAGAGCATCTGCTCTTCTTCTTCCAAGTAATCCAACATTCATCGCACGTAGTTGTGGATTGTTGGCAATTAATCTCAATATCTGCC
>WBZZ01005627.1:27500-32500 GCA_019918135.1 Paulinella micropora
ATCATATCGTATCATATCATATCATATCGTATCATATCATGTCATATCGTATCATATCGTATCATATCATATCGTATCGTATCATACCATAGCATACCATATCGTATCATATCATTCACAGTCTATCTATCTATCTATCTATCTATCTATCTATCTATGGCTGTGGTGTGCACCCGCATGGGAGGCTATGGGGAATCAGGTAGCCTCACATATCTATCTCCATCTATCTCCGTCTATCTATCTATCTATCTATCTATCTGCCCTTTCTCGCTTGTTGAGCCCGGAATAAAATCCACAGTGCTCTGTCGGTTTATACTAGACTGTCGAACAGTCTCGAAACTCCATCTGCTTACTGGGTCCTCTGTAATGGAGGTGGGAGCTCGTTCTGCAAGGGGCGCTTATGGAACGAGCCGCCCCGCCTGGTACTAGGGAGGTTTGGTATCGCCTGTATCAGTCCCTTCCGTGCAAACATCACGGCTTAGCTGGGCATCGGGTTAATACTTTACCCACAGACTTCCTTGGTTGACGAAATCAGAAGCTCCTTTTTTCTGACATTAGTCGATATCTCATCTATCTATCTAGTATCTATCTATCTATCTATCTATCTATCTATCTATCTAGCTATCTAGCTATCTATCTATCCATCTATCTATCATATCTATCATATCATATCATATCATATCATGTCATTCATATCATATCATATCAGCATCATATCATATCATATCATATCATCATATCATTATCATATCATATCATATCATATCATCATCTATCGTATCATATCATATCATATCATCACACAATCAAATCAAAGCAAATCATATCATATCATATCATATCATATCATAATATCATCATCATATCATCATCATATTATCATCTATCGTATCATATCATCATCATATCATATCATATCGTATCATATCATATCGAGATCTGACCCATCTTCTACAAAGCGAATGTCAGAGAGTCTACAGGTATCGTATATCACATCCATATCATAGCATATTATTAGAATATATCATACATCCTATATTGTCATATCATATCGAGATCTGACCCATCCCCCCTGAAGCGCAAACGAGCTAGACGTTTTTCTATCTATCTATTTATCTATCTATCTATCTACATCAGATCCTTTTCATCGCGTAGCGTTATCATATGACATTTTTCATAGCGTAGCATGATCATATGACCTTATCGTATGATATCGTATCATTTATCATATCATATCATATCATATGATTGATATGATTTGATATAATTTGATATGATATGATATGATATGATATGATATGATATGATATGATATGATATGATATGATATGATATGATATATGATATATGATATACGATGTATGATGTATGATGTATGATATATGATATATGATATATGATATATGGCATTTGGTATATGGTATATGGTATATGGTATATGATATATATGATATATATGATATATATGATATATATGATATATAATATATGATATATGATATATGATATATGATATATGATATATGGTATATGGTATATGGTATATGGTATATGGTATATGGTGTATGGTATATGATACATGATACATGATACATGATACATGATACATGATACATGACGAGACGAGATGAGACGAGACGAGATGAGATGAGATGAGAGATGAGATGAGAGATGAGAGATGAGATACGAGACACGAGACACGAGATGCGATAATACGATAATACGATAATACGATAATACGATAATATGATATTATGATAATATGATATGATGATATGATAATATGATAATATGATAATATGATAATATGATGATATGATAAATGATATATGATATATGATATATGATATATGATATGATATGATATGTTATGATATGATATGTCATATCATATCATATCATATCATATCATATCGTATCATATCATATCATATCAACGTCATGTTGTAGGCAGCGTGAATCGGCTGTCCGGCGAGCCATACAGCCTGCCCAAAAAGACCTCTCCCTCCCCGTCTCCCTCCCCTAAAGGTCATCTATCTATCTATCTATCCACCTTCAATCTATCTATCTATCTATTTATCTATCTATCCATCCATCCATCTTTCTTTCTTTCTTTCTATCTTTCCTATCTATCTATCTATCTCTCTATCTATCTATCTATCTATCTATATATCTATCTATCTATCTATCTTTTGCTTGTGCGTCTGTATTTGACATATTTTATGTGCATCTATCTATCCACCTGCCTATCTAACTCTCTACCTTCTATATATCAATCTACCTATCGTTTGCTTGTGCTTATGTATGATTTTTGTGTATTTAGAACACTATAAAAGAAGTTCGTCCATACCGGATTTCCCTGTGACAGTGCTAACAAGGGTAATCTATGTATGTTATGTATGTTATGTATGTATGTATGTATGTATGTATGCATTGTATGTAAAACAATTTCTTCCGTACCGGAGTTCCTATCACTGGTGCTCACATGGGCATCTCTATCTATCTATCTATCTATCTATCTATCTACCTACCTACCTACCTACCTATCTATCTATCTATCTCCATCTATCTCTGTATCTAATCTACCTATCCATCCATCAATCCATTATCTATATCTATCTGTCTGTCTGTCTATCTATTTATCTGTCTACACTGTTTCAACAAGAGTATGTATGTATGTATGTATGTATGTATGCATGCATGTATGTATGTGTAGGTTGATAGAAGCCCCAGCAGAAGTCTACGTCGAAAGTCAGGTATGTATGTATGTATCTATCTATCTATCTATCTATCTATCTATCTATCTATCTATGTGATTTATGTATGTATCTCGGTATGTATGCATGTATGCATGTATGTATGTATGTATGTAGGTATGTATGTATGTATGTAGGTAGGTATGTATGTATGTATGTATGTATGTATGTATGTTTGCAGCCTCGTTAGCTGGGCGAGAGACGTTTCGCCTATTACTGAATATTTTTGTATGTATGTTCCTATCTATCTGTGTATCTATCTATCTATCTATCTATCTATCTATCTATCTATCTACTTATGGAACGAGCCCTGGCCCCGCCTGGTACTAGGGAGCTTTGGTATCGCCTGTATCAGTCCCTTCCGTGCAAACATCACGGCTTAGCTGGGCATCGGGTTAATACTTTACCCACAGACTTCCTTGGTTGACGAAATCAGAAGCTCCTTTTTTCTGACATTAGTCGATATCTCATCAGTTGATCTCATCACTTACTCCACGAAGTGAACCAAGGCCACTTGAGGTGTCACTGACCCTCCCTTGGGCTTGGTTTTTTGAAATGGGTGCCATCTGTCGACAGACAGAGAATTAGGGGATGGTGTGGGTGTGCTGGGCCCGTGGTGGGGTGCCTCATGTGTGCCTTGCCATACGCCTATAAGTCACATGCCGAAATAGCGACGGGAAGCACAATCCTGTTCCCTCAGGGTGCCCTTTCTCGCTTGTTGAGCCCGGAATAAAACCCACAGTGCTCTGTCGGTTTATACTAGACTGTCGAACAGTCTCGAAACTCCATCTGCTTACTGGGTCCTCTGTAATGGAGGTGGGAGCTCGTTCTGCAAGGGGCGCTTATGGAACGAGCCCTGGCCCCGCCTGGTACTAGGGAGGTTTGGTATCGCCTGTATCAGTCCCTTCCGTGCAAACATCACGGCTTAGCTGGGCATCGGGTTAATACTTTACCCACAGACTTCCTTGGTTGACGAAATCAGAAGCTCCTTTTTTCTGACATTAGTCGATATCTCATATATATATATATATATATATATATATATATATATATATATATATATATATTGATGTATCTATCTATCTATTGATCTATATATCTATATATCTATATATCTTTCTATCTATCTATCTATCTATCTATCCATCTATCTATCTATCTATCTATCTATTTAATTATTTTTGCAGCCTGATTGGCTGGGCGAGAAACATCTCCTCTCTTACTGAATTTATGTATGTATGTATGTATGTATGTATGTATGTATGTATGTATGTATGTATTGTATGTATGTATGTATGTATGTACGTATGTATGTATGTATGTATGTATGCAGCGTCATTAGTTGTTCGATCGCCTAGCACTGAACTTGATGGAGCATCCAACGGGTAAATATGTATGTATGTATGTATTTATGTATGTATTTATGTATGTATGTGTTATGTATGTATTATGTATGTTATGTATGTTATGTATGTATGTTATGTATGTATGTTATGTATGTATGTTATGTATGTATGTTGTATATGTATTTATGTTATGTATGTGTATGCATGTGTATGTATATGTATGTATATGTATGTATATGTATGTCTGTATGTATGTATGTATGTATGTATGTATGTTTATGTATGTTTTATGTATGTAGCAGTAATGGATTTTTGTCACATGAAGAAGTTCGCGTCGTCGAGGAAGAAGGTAAATTCTATCTGTCTATTTATTTGTCTATTTGTTTGTCTATCTATCTGTCTATGTATCTCTCTATCTGTCTGTTCATTTGTCTGTTTATCTGTCTGTCTTTCGGTCTATCTGTCTATCTGTCTGTCTGTCTGTCTGTCTGTCTGTCTATCTATCTATCTATCTATCTGTCTGTCTCTCTGTCTGTCCATCTGTCTGTCTATCTGTCTATCTATCTATCTATCTATCTATCTGTCTATATATCGTATCCTGCGCAAGCCATTGCGATTTGTCGATTGGGGAAGATGAAGTCAGTATATGCACATCTACCTATCTATCTATCGAATCTACATGTCACTGCAAATATAGGCTTCATATATTGTCACCCATCTGTTCATCAAAATCTACATGTCACTATGCAAATATGGCCTTCAATATATTGTCACCTATCTATTTATCAAAATCACATATCACTGTGCAAATATAAGCTTCAATAAATTGTCACCAATCTATCGACTCACTGTGCAAACATAAACTTTAACGAAGTAAACTCTTCAGGTGACCTGACGA
>WBZZ01005627.1:37500-46261 GCA_019918135.1 Paulinella micropora
CATCGGTGTTTTGTGTTTTGTTTTTCTTGTGTTTCCTTTTGTGCGAGTGTGTCCCTCTCCTATAGGTGTTGAGCTGAACGCGCGTGGCGATCGGATCGTAGGATCGAGGCCGTTGGTGGCGGGGATCCGGGGGACTGTCGGGCCCGCGCCGGGGTGGCGGTGGCGCCCGTACCAGACTTTTATGGCGGCCGGTGGCAGAGAACGAAGGAGAACTTTGTTTTATATGGGAAAACAGACTTTCACCTTTCTTTTTGCTTTTTCTTATATTTTTACTGCTTTTACATATATATTTTTCTGTGACTTTTTGATACCCCTAACGGGAAGCGCTCGAAAAAAAATTTCTAGATGTTAGACTAGACTGAATATAGTGGCGTAGTTATGACAAATAACTAAGGGGGAGCGTTATTCTTTTTTCATTTCCGACGTTACCCGGAGTTACCGTTACTAGGCTAGTTTGATTTGTCATAAGGAGGGACAATACAATTTCCACTTAATTATTCAGTGAATCAGATACAGCGGACACTATACTTTGCCACTCTAGTGACAGTATTAACTTAATCAGTCTTGAGTAGTAATCTGTAGGAAAAAATTTGATCAGTCTGGGGACATATTAACTAGATAAGTAGTCGGTGACTAGAGTACAGTCATTATATTTTCCCTCCAGCTTATTTGAAAGTTACGTTACGCTTATCTTAGTTTTGCGACGTACTGTAGTTGTCAGAATTCTCTTTTATTGAATTTGCCTTCCCTCCCTTTTGGTAGCTGTGTGAGACAGGACCGGTGGACTCTGAAAGTAGTCGGTAAGGCCTCTATAATGAGCATGCTGAGTTGCTTAAAGTCCTGCAGCTGGTGATGCCGGCCTGCATCCTCTGCAGCCTGCCGGCATCAACCTTTTTAGTGACAGTTTTCAACTTGAAAAAATCTGATAGTTCCGAGAAAACTGGAGCTCTTTTTGTGAAATAAACCATATGTAAATGTAAGTGCCTGCCGTTAGTGGGGTGGGACGCTCAGATCTCAACCCCTAGACCGTGGCAATATTTTTTTCTGATCTGTTTTTTTTTCCATCAAGTTGCTTGGGAAGTGAATTAGGTGATGGGATTAATACAACCGTATGTACGTTAGTTAATATTTATCGTTTATAGTAGTATGGGGAAAGGGGATATTTACTGGTGTGGGTGGCATTGGTGGCACCAATGCAAATATGCCCAGTATGGATACTTTTTATTTTATGACTTAGTGACCTGCATCAACTTTTTCGTTTGCTTGGCGGGCTTTTGTCTGTATTGATTGAATAACATATTAAAGGACGTGTGGAGCTGGTTAGATAGTCAACCAGGGACGCCTGGGAGACGTTAAACCTGCTTCTAATACCTTCTATTCTGTTCAACTTAAGCTTCTTAAGGGTTAGGAGCCTTGTACGTGTTGAAGCACAACAAATCACCTAGAGTGATCAAGAGGAAAGGCATCCACGGTCTGTGTCACACCCAAGAGTGACACAGCAGAAGGGAAGTCCTTCCAACTGTGCTTCAGAGCCACTGCGTGAATCGTTGTGGTTGGACAGGGGGTAGAGCTCTGCAGAGGCTGGGCTACCGACAGGAGACAAGAGTGAGCCTTCGGGTCAGAAGGACATCTACAGGAACGGTTTAGGGGTTTGGACCACAAAACCCCATTATCAGGCAAGCCCAGAAACCAGTTCAGGGGTGCTTGTGGCGCGCAGGAGCGTTGGTGGGTGCAGGCTAGCTACCTGCTAGAGGAAACCAACAGGAAAAGGCCAACAGCAGTTTGCTGCAAGGAAGACAATTGCAACGTACTCTTAAAGGAGGATTTGCAGGACAGGTGTCAGCCAGTCAGGAACACACAACAGGCAGGGAACAACAACCTTTCTGGAGTGGAAAAGTAACTTCAGATGTCTGAAAAACTGAAAAATGGAAATGAGTCAAACAACATACCTTACTACAGCGGTAGGGAGGACTGGGAAAACTTTCAACGTGCTCTAATAATGCTAGAGGCAGCTAGGAAGGACCTTAAAGGTGGATTTGAGGACCTGAGGGGGCATAAGTCAGAAGTACATCGCGCCAACCTACGAAGGCTGCACATGGCAGGCAAGAACGTACCAGACTATATGAGTCGGTGGGAAAAACATGTCAAGAAGAGGTCAGCAGCGAGGCAAGAACGTACCAGACTATATGAGTCGGTGGGAAAAACATGTCAAGAAGAGGTCAGCAGCGACAGCAGCCAGCAGCAGCTATGCAAACGGAATGTTAAACAGTGCATTGGTGCTGCAGGGGAGTGTAAGCAACGAAGAGGAAGAGACTGTTATGCCGGACTTGGATGATGCAGAAGATGGGTCGGAAGACAATCCAGCCTCCGAAGACTCTGATGCAGGGGAGGAACAAGAAGAAAGAGATATAAGAAAAGAAGAGAGCTCAGGCAGCACTACCAAACGTGAATCTGCCTCTAGGAAGTATGAAGAGGAAAGGAGAGGAAAGAGTAGGACCTCTACCTCTCAATCGTCCGGTACCTCTGGCAGTGCAGAACTGAGTGGCAGTGGCGAGGCAAAAGGACCAACAGCAGGACTCTCTACAGCTGCGGCGACGGAAAAGAAGTGAGTGGGCACTGCGAGCAAGAAGAAGCGTAAAGAACGACAACTCGTGGTAAGCTATGACGACAGTCTGTTAGTAGCAGTGAGAGAGAAGAGGGTAGAGTTATTCACTATCATCTATACGCATCTCAAGGGAGAGGCAAAGCGATTGGTCACAGACCTAGTCAGAGATGGAACACCGGAATTTGGGCAACAACCTGAAGCTATGTGGAAAAGGCTGAAGGACAGGTATGGGAAAGGCAATCACAGTGATCTGCTGGAGAAGCAGAGGAGGATGGCTAGATGGGAGTTTAACTCGTCTACGCAATACGAAGGGCAGATTGCTGAATTCGAATCAGTAAGGGATCAGTTGGCCAAGAAGGGTCATCACCCCTCTGATTTAAGCTTTGAGCAAATTATTCGCGATGCGATAATGGGTCTGGAAATGAAGGACAAGGAGGTGCAGACCGACTGGAAGCAGTGGTTGCTGGCAGCAGATTTTGAGAAAGATAAACAAGCATGGGACGTGCATCAGTGGTGGCAAGAGCTGAAGAGAAAGGCAAAGGACATTGATCTGCAAAAAGAGAGAGAGAGAGAGAGAGAGAGAGAGAGAGAAAAGCCAGCAAGAAGGCTAAGGCAAACGCTGCGAAGGTTGAAAAGAAATGACCATTCACAACCCCATGCCTGTACTTCCAAAAGGGAAGGTGTAAGAAAGGAGGAGAGTGCCAATACATGCATCTCAACGATAAGGCTTAGCTGAAGGGGATTTGTTTCTCTTTAGTAAGGAAGAAGACTGCAAGTATGGGAGTAAGTGCAAGTTCTCGCACTCGGGGAAGGAAAAGAAAGGTGGAAAGGGTACGCGAGGGGAGGAGGAGCAAGGTGGTGGCAAGTGCAACCAAAAGTGCAAAAAGGATAAGAGCAAGAAGGAGAAGAAGTGCTTTAACTGCAAGGGCAAGGGGCACTATGCCTCCAACTGTAAGAAGCCCTGTCTCCGGTGTGGAGGTGATCATCCTTTGCCAAAGTGTACCCATGGCCCAGATGGGAACGGGAAGCAGCCTGGAGCAAAGGCCAAGGCCGACATGGTCAAAAAGAATTCCCCAGGAGCTGACACAAGTGAAAGCTCTGAAGAGGAGGAAGATGGGGAGCTCAATCGCGCATTCAGCCTACTTCAGAGAAGGAAAGCAGCGCGTGCGTACATGGTGAAAGGGGGCGGTAGCAAAACTGTGAGGGGTGAGGGAGTGCCCACACCTGAAAGGTGTGAGAGTAGGGCGCCTCAACCTGAAGGCAGTGAGCTAGCTAGTACCACCAATCAACGAGAAGGAGAGTTGGGCGTGTTCCCGGAAGTGAGCAACTATGAGGAGTTTAACAACTTTGTCAATGCCCTGACTGCTCCTAGGGTGGACGACCGGGCGCCTGCGACGAATGTGGAGGCACGAGAGGCTGGTGAAGAGCTGGGGGCGATTCAGGCGGGAAGTGGTCTGAGCGGAGCTTCCGCGCTTCATTCGGACGGCTCTGCAGAAGATACTACGTACTCTCGTTTGGCTGAGGCTGCGGAGGCTCTTCTCAACGCTGGCTACGATTACGTGCCAGTGCGGGCGAGCGATGGTATGACTGACGGGGGGGCGAAGGCGATCGCAGGGTCCCTGCCGGGTCAAACTCCAAGCGATCGCGAGCCTGAAGAAGAGAAGAAGGTGCCGCGTAGGAAAAGGTGGCTGGAAGGAAAGGAACCATGGGAAGATGACGAGTTCTACGAATGGAACAGTGATGCCACATACGACTCTAGCAAAGAAGATGAAGAGGAAGCTCCTACCGCGGTGAGACAATACCGAGACAACGGGGGAGCAGTAACGCATGAGTTTAGACAATACGGGTCGGGGCGGGGGCGGCTGGTAACCTTCGGCGTGTCAACGGCTCCGGCGGAGTTCGTACCTCGTTCATGGATGAGGGATATTCCCTCAGGACCGGGGTTAGTGGACCAGTATATGGAATGGCAAATTAATTATCTTGAGTTTCGAAGACTCAAGTACGGGCGCAAAGCACATAGGGCGATGATGGTAAAGAGGGCGGGGAGTAAGGCGGGCACCGGGGAGAACAAGACAGTAGCTACCCCACAAACGCCGGACTCTATATATTCGTTGCCCGAACTCTGAAGTATGGTCCCGAGACCTATGAAATACCGCCCGAACACCTGCGACATGAGGATTACGAGCCCGTGGAAGCGCGCCTGGAGGGGAGATGCTACGGTTCGACGTTCGGCAGAGACCGGTGCATGAGGACCCGGAAGGAGGCGGTGGAGTCGGAGTACCAACAAGTAAGGGCTGACGCTGCAGGATTACTCATCGGGGATATGATGTTCTGCACCAACCATCAAGACAAGAGAGAGCGCTACTACGTGGATGAGAGCATAAGGGCTTAGGCGCGTGAGTGGGTACTGATGCTGGCGTATCGGCTGGTAGTCGAGATGGAGGAACGTGGCCTCTGACACCTGGTTGGGTGAGCCAAGCCAGACAAGATGGTAGAGCATCTAACTCGACAAGAAGCTCAGAAGCGGGGGGTGAATTGGGACCGATCACTGGTGCCAATTATATTCACTATCCTGCGAGAGGAGCACACCGGGTTGCTCTACAACTGGAGCATCAACCGGGACAAGGTAAAGTGGGAAGAGCCGGGAGTTCCGAGGAACCGGAAGGTGTACCGAGAACGGGTGCCTTATCGCACGGTGAAGGCGGCGGTGATACAGTATCGGGCCATGAAGGACCCGGTTCATGCCGGAAGGTATGACTCAGACCTAAAGCGAGTGGGGTTGGTGCGGGATCAAGTTCCCGTGACGCCGATAGTCTCGAAAGGAAAGATGGCCCCGTCACCGGTTACGGAGGAAGCGATGCCCCTGCTGACTCCCAAGGTAGAAGAGAAAACCACGGAGACCACAGGGGCACCGACAGAGAGCCAAGCGGAAAGCCAAGGACCTGCAATACTTGATCCGGGAAAGGTAAAGCCGGAAATGCTGGCTACTCCGGAGGAAGTAGTTGACCCTTTAGTGTTTCTGGAAAATGGGAGCACCCCGTGGCGGGAGCACATGGCTGAGCTCTATTGCAGCTTCCCGGAGGATTCCGCAGAAGTGCACGAGGAGTCGGAGGACTCCAAGGATCCCGGGAGGGGGACGACACGGTGTCATTGGTGACCCAAGTCAGGGCGGCGGCGCCTTATGACACGTGCACTCCGAAAGCCCAGAAGTTTAAGGCCGAAATGGAAAGGGCGATAGCTCAGTTTAAGGGTAAACTGACACCCACTAAACCCAAGCGTCAGGACCACGCGAAGGATGAGGAAATGCGCACCAACCTGCTTCGACACCTCCGGAAACTGGCGACGATTATGGCTGAGCTCTACAGCGAGGACGCACGAGCCGTGGGATTGGACCAGATCGACGAGGTGCAACAACTAATCACCAAGGTTGCAGAAAAGCGGCTATGGCGAAGAGAGGAGCGCAAAGAGGGGGTACTTACCCCTAATCCAGTACCGGGTCAACCCACTCCAGGGGGAGCTCCAAGCCCCAGTAAGCCACGAGTGGAAGTGGAACCGGAGCAGGGACGAGACCGGGTGGGCGAAAAAGAAAGGATACGGCGCTTGGAGGTGGTAATGGAACAGCAAAACGAGGTGAACCAAAAGCGGGTGGCGTGGCCGCCCAAGTGGGAGGATGACCGACGAGACCTACAGGACTTCGAGGAGCGGTGGCAGGAGTACGTGGGCCTGCTGTACCGCTGGTCTACTGGTTGGCCTTTTCCCTACAACAAACCAAGGTTCCCCGTGCACTGGGACCCTAAGCCATGGAGGATCGCGCGCTGGAGATTGGAAGAAGCGTCCCAAGCCGTACTGGTTACGACCGCTAGGGGAAGGTGACAATGCCCGATCATGTGGTGGTCTACGCTGGGGGGTCCAGGGGGAGCCCGAGCTAGTTCAGGAGGAAGAAATGGAAGTGATCCGAATGATGCTCAACCGCGCGTTAATGGGAAGAGATCGCCGGAAGGCGACGAGACCACGTAAAGTACCGGACCCCATGTTGGACTCGGGGGCAGTGTCGGACATGGCACCACCCAGCTACAAGGAGTTCATGAACGGAGTTAAGCGCGAGGTGAAAGAGCTCAGCGCTGTGGGCGAAACCACCAGGATGGAAGCTCAAGGAGACTACAAGCTACCCACCCTCAGGGGTGATGGCCGGGATGGTAGCCTACCTCTCAAGGAAGTTTGGGTGGGGGAGCATCTGACCGAGCTATTGGTGTCCGGACCAAAGATGATGCTAGATGGATATACGCTGGTGCTAAGAAAGGATTCGCCCTATGTCATTAGCGCGGTGGTCCCGGACGTAAAGGAGGAGGAGAAGCATGCCCTCCTGTAGTTCGACATGGAAGATTCCGTAATACGGTTTCAATCGGGCTCAATGGAGGAGCAGCAAGCGGCCTTCTGGACTACCAATAAGGCGCGAAAGAAGGAGTGGGACATGGGGCTACTTCATCGGATATTTCATGATCCCGCTGCCGCAAAGCTGCAAGCCATCGCGAAGGCGCATGACGTGAAGTTAGTGAACGTGAACAAAGACGTTAGTAAGGAATGTCCGGAATGCCCGGCGGGCGGCGCACAAAGCCACCTCATCGCGCGAACGCGAATTGAACTCGAATGAAGGAGAAGGGTGAAGGTTGGTCAGTGGATACCTCCGCCCTACTGGCAAGACCGCTACTTAATGGGGAGCGATGCTTAATGGCGATGGTGGAGGATACCGTTGGGTACACCAACTTAGAGCTGCTGTTGAACGCAGAGATGCAGCGTCAGTCTCTGGTGGCCAGCAAAGTGTTCCGGATGAACCGTACCCAGACGGGTAACCGGGTGAAGCAAATACGCGGAGACGGCACTTACCAACGATCGCAAGTATTTAATGACTAATTGATCGAAAGTGTGGGAGTGCGACCACGGTATGCGGTAAGGAACGACCCTAACAAGCATGCATTGGTGGAGGTCTCGCAGAAGCATATCTGGGCAGGCGCGAGGAAGCTACTGAAACGAGCGCAACTACCATACGTATACTTGGGATATGCGCTCCTGCACGTGGGATTACTACACAACCTAACACCGCCACCAGGAGGAAAGGAACCGAGGTTGTTCACCATGTTCCCGTACGAAAAAGACGTGGAGTGGCTATCGCTGTTGCACACCTTCGGGTGTCTTTGCCACGTGGTACTTGACAAAAAGTACCATGGGTTGCGTAAGGAGGAAAATCGCTCGTTGCCGGCAGCTGGGATGGCCATGGGGTTAGACCTGGAAACCTCAGCGCATGTAGTGCTGGTCCAGGGGGAGATCAAGCGTTGGCGGGATGTAATCAACTTGACGAAGATCAGCCGGCATGGCCCATCATAGTTCAGATATGGAAGGCCGCCGGACTGAAGGTGGACGAGGCTCTACTACTAGGTTCTCAGATCAGCGATGACTTGGAGGAGCTATTCGTTAAGCCGGAAGAGGCGGAAGACAGCGATCGCGTAGTCGTGGTCAAGGAGGAAAAGGAAGAAGAAGGAACGCTACAGCCAGAGCCGGAAGAGTCAACGGACGAACAAAGGGAGGTGACTCGAGGTATGAGTGTTGAAGTGCCGGCAAAGGAGTGGGGATGGAATTGGGCCAAGAAGACCTACGGCCCAGAGTGGAAGAGTAAGACCCCGAAAGGTGCTGTGGAAGGGGAGTGTGATCCCATTCGCAAAGGCAAAAAGCTGCAGCCAGCTCATTTCGTCCGCTTTGAAGGCGAGGAAACGGAGAAGGAAGTTGAGAGAATGCTTGACACGGAGATTTTCAAGTGGGCCGTACGTGAGCGGGCGCTGGCGGCTACATTTACTCGTCCGGTGGCGGAAAAGGAAGCTACTGCTTCCGGAAAGTTCGAGGATGCCCGAGCGCAGGAGATCGGCACCCTGTGGGCGCAAGGATGTTTCCGGAGGCAACAGATAAGAATCGCTATTTTGATTCCTGGAATCGCTACCCATAGGTAAGGGGAGGGTTGGTAAATTTGTATAAGGTAATGCAAAGCGATGATTCTGTCAAGACAGACCCTACCTGAAGTAGATTATTAACCACTGCACATGCAGGTGTGTGCAGTTACTTCCGGTTGCGCACGAATTAACCAAGGTAGAAATCCTGTTCGAAGCT
>WBZZ01005628.1:0-5000 GCA_019918135.1 Paulinella micropora
TCCACATCATTATATGTTAAGTATTGCCCGACCACTGGTGCGGATATGTTAGTGTCTATGAGATTGTATAGACTGGTTTGGTGCGGATTACTTGTATTGGAGCGGTGTTGAGTTGAGGCTTTAACTTCGTCGTTGTCCCTTACTCGTTGCTCTGTGTAGTATAAATTTTTTCCTTCTTTTATGTCTGTAGTTGATTTGGTAGATAATCTTATATCAAACCGCCAGTCAGTGAAATAAAGATTTACTGGGTCGGCGTCTTCTGGCACTCTGTCTGTGTTTAAGCCTACTATGTTGGTATTGGTAAGGTCTAAGTTAAGTATGTTTAGACTATCAACAGCCAACTCATTAAGACCTAGTAAACATTTATATTGACTCATTGTATATTATAATAAATATTTAATTTGTAAATACTAAAAATATATTAATCTTAGTATAGAATGCCGTCCGCTGAAGCAAGTCGTAAGAATTGGGGTAGTGCTGTGGAAGGAATAAAAGCGAAAGCAAAACAACGAAAGATGGAGCATGCCAAAAATGTATTAGCACAATATAGAAATGCGGTAAAGCAAGAAGACGAAGATATGGAGGAACGAATAAAACAAATTGAAGAAAAGAACTTGGCGAAGGATATTATTACTGAACGAGATAATGATAGCCCAGAGGAGAAGAGTGAGAGTGAGGATGAGGTTGATTTCACTGATATCATTGCTGAAAAGATGGTGAAAATGAAAATCAAGAGAGCGAAAGCAGAAACTAAGAGAGCGAAGAAAAAACCCGAGCCCGAGCCTGAGAGTGAAGAAAGTGAAAGCGAGAGTAGTGAAGAAGAAACACCAAAACCGAAGAAAGGTAAGGGTAAAAAATCTAGCAGTGTAAGTGTAAAGGTATATAATCAGTCTTCAGGTGCTAAGAAAGAAAAAAGTGATGAAATAGATAGAGTGTTTTTAAAATTTTAAATTCACCAAAGGAAATGATATGAGTAAAAATTACTATACTCTGGATTATTATAAGTTAATTCACCTTTTGAATTTTTTATAGCCTTTGCTCTTGCTCTATAATTTTTTCTTCTCTCCTTGTCTAAGTGGTCTAAATGTGAATATAACCCTATGCGGTCTTTATAATGTTCATATCTAGTATCACCAAAATTGATAACCTTACCTTTTGGACTAATGACTTTATATTTTTTATTCTTAACGTTGGACTTTAAAAATCTCATTGTATATAATATGGACTATAAACATACAATTATTAATACACAGAATGCGGATAGCCAACTTGAGGACACACCAACGGGAGAAGAAATTCAGAGAACAAAAGAAGAAGAAGCACTTGAAATTCACCACCAGAAAAAGAACCCAAAAATATGGAATACGATACGGGTTGATAAACCATTAGACCAAGTCTTTCTTGACTTAGCGGATATGAGTAAGATAAAAGATAAGAAAGGCAATAAGGGCTATGCTTGGATGCTCGTTTGGATTGATTGCCATTCCAGATTTTTAATAATCTTTCCACTAAAAAATAAAACAGCAAAAGAAGTATATTATGCTTTGAAATCTATACCTTATAAACCAAAGTCAATTACGACTGACAGCGGGGGAGAATATAAAGGTGCTACTCGTGATTATTTTGTTGAAAATGGAATTAAACACGATGTCGTTGAAGTTGGCGACCATAGAGCGCTTGCGGTTGTTGATAGAGTTATAAGAAGTATAAGGAGATGGCTTGACCTTTTATTTGAAACTAATAGAAATTTTGACTGGGTAAGTTATATTCAAGACTTGGTTAATGCGTACAATCATAAAGTTCATAGAGGAATTCAAGCCAAACCTGTGGATGTCTTTGCTAGAAGAGACAAAAATAAACAGAAAATCACACGTGATAATTTAATAGACGAATTCAATGTTGGCGATAATGTAAGAAAGGAAAACAAACGAAATGTTTTTTCAAAAGGCGGTAAGACTTTTAGCAAAATTATTTATAAAGTCAAAGGACGTTCTGGCTTCAAAATCATATTAAATAACGATGAGTTAGTAAGCCCACGTGATTTATTGAAAACTGATTTTATTAAACCAATTGACGAAGAAAAAGATATGAAAGAGCAGACCAAAGAAGTAATTAAAGAAAAAAAGACAAAAGAATTGCTAAAAAGAGAAGACATTCAACCAGAGAATATTAGGACTTCAAAGAGAGAAAAAAAGGCAAAGGTAATATTGGATTTATAGGCAAAAAAAATAAAAGGCTCTATTAGAAACAAAGAGACTTCCTTACGAATTGAACCCGCAACCTAAAATCTCAACGACTACGTCGAACCCATTAGTCTCTTTGCCTAATATGCCTGACAACGATACAGGAAAAATGGTATTTGAAGTATTACCACCATACTATTTTTAGAAAATTCTAGAAATTCTATTTCCGCGAATATCACCATGCGACAAAATTTCACTTTTTTGTTGCGACATTTTTTCATTTTTTGGGTTTCAGTGTCGCAGAGGTTTCAGCAGAATTTCGCTTTTTTGTTGCGACAAAATTACACTTTTTTGTCGCAGTAATGGACTTAATTCCAAGTAGAAACAAAACTAAAACAGATTGGTTGGAGGAATACGAAATTCGTAGACCTTGTAAGGATAGACTAAATAAGGATAAAATCGCTTGCGAAGAAAGAATTTCAAAAACTGATAAAGAAATTGCGCGTCTCGTTGAAAAGAAACAATCAGACATAATAAAAGTTGATGCTATCAATGAGATGTTAAAACGAATGACTATTGAAAGTAATGAAGTAGATGAAGACCGAATTATTCGCTTGAGAAAAAAGAAATTGGAAAAAAAAAACAAAGAACGAGATAATTTCTATAAGTGGAAAAATGACAATCGTGGCCAACTTTCCGCTATTGTCATGAATAGAATTCTCGCTGGTATTGAACAAGAACATTTATCGTTTAATTTTTCGTTTAACAAATACTCCAGTGATGGTATTAACGAATACGTAAATGATAGTATTAATCGTAGTATTAAACGCGAACATAATAGAAACATGCACAGAGTCTATAGAACCGAGAGTGCGGATAGCAACTCGGAATAAAAAAAGACCTTTGCGTCAATGGTTTTTTTAAAAACCAAGGGGTTTAACACCCCACCCT
This sequence comes from Paulinella micropora, assembly GCA_019918135.1. Lineage (NCBI taxonomy): Eukaryota > Cercozoa > Imbricatea > Euglyphida > Paulinellidae > Paulinella > Paulinella micropora. The sequence continues at coordinate 3,135 of WBZZ01005628.1, forward strand.
AATTCGAAGGAATTTCTATTACACATGCTTTTTTGTGTGTGTAATAGACAATGGGAGAGCCTGAAGAATTGGTTGAAGGAGTTGGCGAAATGAACCTCGCGGGTGGTGGTAAGTCCTCAATCTTAAACATGTTTGAAATCAGATAAATTGATGAATGTGGTGTGTAGGTTTTTGGAAGCCGTGGGCGGAAGTTGAAGAGAACGCCCCTACTGAAATGAAAAACCCCAAACTAGTGAGGGTTCCTAAGGAATTCGCTCAACTTGATAAGAAAAAAATAACTTCTTTTCATGCTGAGAGAAAAACTTTTGTTCGCAACCCAGCTGATATAACTGATAATTATTCTTTCGCTTGGGTAGAACGAGATGAAACCATGAAAAATCCAAGGAAGAAGAATTTCTTTCTTGCTTCTATCGGTAAGGAGGAGGAGGAAATTCTCGTATTTCCTTCGCTGTCAGCCTTGACCAAGAAGGTTGGTGGCAATGAAGGTTCAATCAATTGGGTTGTCCCACTTGAGATGTAAACAAAGTCTATTTTTGGAAAAATGGACATAAGTTTATTAAAATAAGGGTTTTCCTTTGTGCTAAATCTATAATCTAGATTATAGATAGGGGGCTCTTTGGGGTGTTTTGTGCTCTTGTATTGATTGTGCGCCAAATCAATAGGAAGGGCGATGAAGTTTTTAATAGCCATTTTGAGGGTGCGAAAAATGGTATTAAAAATTTCATATTATACTACTACCTGCGTATGCAATCCTTATTGGAAATTTTCCGAGGGAGGAGCAATTCTGCCGTAAGAAAAAGAGAAAGAATACAAATAAATAAGTAAAGATAGATAGATAGATAGATAGATAGATAGATAGATAACAGACAGACAAAAAGAGTTCTGCAAGCAAGAGTTTATATAAGAAAGAGTCCCGTAGCAAAGAAAGACAGATAGATTGGATAGATAGATAGATAGATAGCAAGTAGGTAGGTAGGTATTAGCAGGTAAATAGATAGATAGATAGATAGATAGACAGACAGACAGACAGACAGATAGATAGATAGATAGATAGATAGATAGATAGATAGATTAGATAGATAGATAGATAGATTAGATAGATAGATAGATAGATAGATAGATAGATAGGTAGAAAGATAAGTAGATAGATAGATAGATAGATAGATAAGTAGGTAAGTAGGTAGGCGGGTAGGTGGGTAGGTAGGTAGATAGATATAGATATATAGATAGATAGATAGATAGATAGATAGATAGATAGAAATACTAGGTAGGTAGGTAGATAGACAGATAGACAGATAGATAGATTGATAGATAGATAGATAGATAGATAGACAGATAGACAGATATATAGATAGACAGATAGATAGACAGATAGATAGATAGATAGATAGATAAATAGCTATAGATAGATAGATAGATAGATAGATAGATAGGTATATAGATAGATAGATATATTAATCGACAGGTAGGTGGATGGGTGGAGAGAGAGAGAGAGGTGGAAGGAGAAAGGGGGAGAGGGTGGGGGGGGGGCAGAGAATCAAATTTACGATTTGTGCTGAATTTGAGTCACACAAATACAATGCTAAATTTGAATGTTGGCTGTAGATTCGTGTGCGTTGAAGTGTCCCAATTCTTTAGGGGAGTTCTGTGTGTGCACGTGTTGGGTATGTTCTATCTATCTATCTATCTATCTATCTATCTATCTATCTATCTATCTATCTATCTATCTATCTATCTATCTATCTATCTATCTATCTCCGAAATAGCGACGGGAAGCACAATCCTGTTCCCTCAGGGTGCCCTTTCTCGCTTGTTGAGCCCGGAATAACACCCACAGTGCTCTGTCGGTTTATACTAGACTGTCGA
>WBZZ01005628.1:10000-15000 GCA_019918135.1 Paulinella micropora
AGGGGAGGATGAGAGGGCGGATTGGAGTTCTTCTTCAATGTCTTTCCATACGCTTGGTGTTGATGGCAAAATCAGGTGCTTTCTTCTTTCGATTGGTTCTTTCGGGGCACTTCTTGGACGAAATGAGAGTATGTCTCGGCGTCAACACTGTGGGTGGAATCCGGGTTGACAATGCCGGGTTGTCCACCAACTCGAGCCTCACAATAGCACAGCGTGTTTCTGTGGCTTTGGACTCTGCTAGGCATGATGCATTGGTGGTTTGATACCAACAAGGTGAGCCTTACCGACGACTGACTGTTCACTGCACGTCTCCTGAGCCGCTAGTGGGCGCCTGTGAGCTGGGCTAGTGCATTTGCTGAGCACACCTGCAGGCATGGGTTGGGTCGTGTCATTACACGGGCCATGCAGCTCGTCTTCTACTATGAGCGTGATGCGGAAAACAACCGACTAACAGCCCCGTCCATTTGTTGGAATGAACGGGCGCTTTGCCAGTCTAGGTTTTTGATAGCTACCTTGCAAAGACATGACAAGGTAGCTACATCTCGTTTGTACAGCTCCACCTCTTTTCTATGGAGCTGTACAAACGAGATGTAGCTACCTTGTCAAGGTGCACAGAAGAGTATACACAAGAAGTATAGCTACATTGCAAAAATGTACAGAGCAGGTACAGCTACTTAGTGACGTAAACAACAACACACAAGCCCAGGGCGCGAGCCCTGAGCTGTAGGACGGGATCCATTACTGGATACGTTCAAATGACAAAATCAACCAACTTGCATATTTTCTTCTCAGTCGACAACCGACTAATAGCCCCAGGATCAGGAGGATCCTCGCCACAAGTGAGGATGCTGGGAAGTTCCCTTTTGTTTCGCGGACCATCAAGCGGACTTCTTCCTAGTTCCGATTAGCCTCTGACCCATCAAGGGAATCGGTGGAGTGTTAGTGCCGGGGGTACGTTGACAGATCCATTGCCGGCCCGAGGTAGGAGAAGTTTGTCAAAGTACCCAACGGCTAGTACGCCGTTCATCAGACCACATTGCAGAGTCATTATAGGGTGGTGTACACGGCGGATGGACGATACTGTTACGGCTAGTGGCAGGTTGTTGTCCGCATCAGTGTGACGCTAACAACCTGCGGCTAACAATATGGGCCCCGTGATAAGCAGAATCCTCGCCACGGCGCACAGCACAAGCCAGACCGAATAAGGTTACTCCGGGCCTCACGAGAGCATGACAAGGTTCCGGTGGCATCAGGGGGGGGGAGGTGTAGAGCGAAACTTATGATTAGTTCAAAATTCAAATTTGAGATTCAAAATAGAAGTCAAATTCGAATTTCTCACAAAATCCGAAACCAAAATCATTCGGAGTAACGCCAACAATTAAACTTCTCTCTTTGGAGTCTGGCAATCGTCCATACGATCCCAAGAAGGAGTGGCCCGTGACGCGGCCATCAACCTCGAGCCTGCCGCCGCAAATCTCGACAGCCTCTCCATATGAAGTTCCTACCCGCTGCTCACATGTACCTCTAATAAATCAGTGGGGGTTATCGGATAAACAGGTGACTCGCTGCCGGGGGGAATTTGTAGGCGCAGATAGGTAAATATCTGCTACTTTAATGTACCCCTGTGTCAACTTATGATCCAGACACAATACTTGGAGGCAGTTACTAGTAATAATACTAAGCCTATCCGATTATTGAACCCTCAGAGGCTTAACAGGGAAACGATAATATTACTACTACGCCGGGGCTGACTCTTGAAGTGACAGTTACACTTTTTAGCCTGTGACTGCAAGTGGAATATATTAATATTATCGTAGTAGGCCGGACCAAGGGAATTGGCTGGTGTTTGCTTTGGTTGCTTTTGGCTCCGCTAGTCTCCCCTGCACATCATGCTCTCCACCATCAACACTTATTTATATAGAACAGAGCCTCGGATTGGGTTAGTATATAGCGGCGTGTGCAGGATTGAATCCATCATCGACACTTATTTACATAGAACAGAGCCTCGGATTGGGTTAGTATATAGCGGAGTGGGCCGGACTCAAGCCGGACTCAAGTTGAATTGGTTGTATTAAAGAAGCATCAATAAATATATATATTCAAAGCCTACGGTTCTTTTAGACCAGAACAGGCAAAACGCCCTTCAAACTCCACTTTTGTGGCCCTTCAAGCCGGCACTCAGTTATTAATAAGTTGCGTGAAATCATGAGTTAAGTGTTAATAATTGTCACGTAGTAACCGATACAGCAACTTCAAGTTTTTAGACGTGGCAAGAATTATTATCGTTAGCCTCGAACCGGCCGGGCCGGGATCACCGTGCCGGGAAGTCAGTGCTGGCTGTTTGCCTTGGTAGTTTTTTGCGTCGCTAGTCTCCCATATTTTCCCCACTATCTTGCTCAGTTGGATCCGGCGTTCCTTTATATAGAGGTACTATCAGAGAATTGGGCCGGGTCACTAGCGGCCCCCGGAGTGCTTGGACAATCAATAAAAAACAGAAGAGATAAAATCATGTGGATCTTACTATGATTGTTCAAGTAGTAATACCTGGCCACTGGCAGCCACTCGAAGGTGTCTATCTCTTCCTCTCCGAACCGCCCCCCCCCCCCCCCCCCTCTCTCTCTCTCCTCTCCTCTCAACTCCTCTCTCTCTCTCACTCTCTCTCTTCTCTCTCTCTCTCTCTCTCTCTCTCTCTCTCTCTCTCTCTCTCTCTCTCTCTCTCTCAAACGCACACATACAGTCTGTACACACACGCCTCGTTACTAGTACTTTAACTTCCGCAGCTATTGTATGCATTTAGCAACATCAATCTTGATTTAGTCCGTGCAGGCTAAATTGCACTTGGCAACATCGATATTCGTACAGTCTGCGTCGAATTGTAATCTGTAGCAGCTTTGGCTTATGTAATACAACCAAAGTCACTGTTCAGATTTGTTGCGCGTAGATGACAAAGCGAAGTGAACTCCGTTCTTCTCCTATGTAGGTTTGGCAACCGCAAAACATCACTTCAGTTTAAGTTTGGGTCACAGGAACTTAGCAAATCAAGCAATCTCAAACCCTTCATAGTGATGTGCACCCATTCTGGCCGAAAGCAAATATCGATAGCCTCATTTGCTAGATACCTAAAGCCATACAAATTAAAAAAATTAGTGCAGCGGCTGAAAAAGGAAAGATAAAAGGAATAAACCGTCGAGCAAAAATGATAGACTTGATAGTCTGATTGACACTTGCCGCTCCTAAAACGAAACACAATTCGAAAGATACAAGAAGATGCACGTGACCTAAGCAACTGATTGCTACTCGGTCACCATGACGAATTTTGCCCGCGATGGATCCCGCCCTGTGTAAATTTTCAAATCAAGGCATGGCTGGACAAGAAATTTTCATGATCGTACACAACTGACGCATGACAGAATATTCTTGACGACGATGCAAAGGAAGCAACAAGAAAGCAAGGAGTGTAAACAATGGTAGCACATTTCTTACACTTCTGTCGGTTGACTCCCAGCAGCAACGCGCAGTTCTGCTCCAGCACCTACAAAAAGGCCCCAGACGGATTGCTGAACTGTTGTACAAGACCGTAGTACATTTTCACTGGCACTACGGTGTGATTTGGTCTACCTTCATCAGCAGGTCCACTTTTCCGCAGAGCAGTTTTGGTCAGGACAACTGAGATCGCTTCTGCGGACCAAAGCAACCGCACCATGTAACCAATAATTGCCTCACCTCACCCTCTATGCTTGATTCACACTTGCAGGGCGTCAAGCCTAACTGTCATCCGTCTCTCTAACTCTCTCTCTCTCTCTCTCTCTCTCTCTCTCTCTGTCTCTGTCTCTCTCTCTCTCTCTGATTATTTTTTTGGTTTCACCAACTATTTACATTAGAGAAATATCCTGTTGTGCTCAACTCTTGGCGCAGTGCTGGAGTCTATATGTCCACTGTGCTTGTCCCCACAGCCCCATCCATCACTCGAGGGCTTTGATGAAACGTAACAAAGCGACTAGGCTTGTGCCAATATTTGAGAAAGCAATATTGAAAGAACTGCTTGGGAGGTTTTAAAAATTACCCACCCTTGGCTTCCAAGGACATATTGTTGGTTTTCCACTATCTCTCAACTTTGGTTCCACTATCTCTACTTCGAGGAAAAACTAGAAAAACTACGTAAATACACTGAAGAACAATTAAAGAAAGAACAGAACGGAAGAGGAGGGACAAAGAAATACATGGTATTAAATGGAGAAGGACAGCAAGAGAAAGACACACCATCCTCTTCGCTGCGGAACTCAGGGTAAGCGTTGATATCCAGCTTGTTGTCCTGAGAGAGATGACATTGGCGCCAGACATATTCACCGGAGATTTGCTAAGACTTACCTTGAGGTAATCCCTGGCAATAGCGAGTGCCTTGATTGCTTGATTGATGCTTTCTTTGCCTTAAAAAAATAAGCCTTAGGTCGACATTTAAGGCACGTTTGTGCAACCTGTGCCCATCAGGGTGGGACTTTCTCCTGCGCGGCTTGTGTAAGCAATGGAGCCTGCCACCTGTTTTACGAGGTTACTCATATTCACTTGTATGGCATAATCTAGAAATAAAATTACACCCCCTCCTCCACACCTCCCCTACCACACATGCATACATCTATCATATGATATGTCTATTGGAAATATAACGTATACACACACATATACAAAAGAAAGTACACATGTATAACATTAAACACATCTATACGTCAAAATTCAAAAGGCCAGAACGAGAGCAACCTTTTTGACATTTGATTTTGAAGAAACCTAAAAGATTACACCATTGAAAGTCAGCAAGACTTCGTTCAACGCACCTTGAGAGGTTTGGTGTACTGAGTGAATGCAGTAGCGGGCAAGTAATCCTGCAAATTCAATATTAAGCCGTATCTTGTCAGTCACGTCAAGTAGTCCATGCTCTCCCTCTCCCTACTTCCCTCGACCCAACTTTTCGTGCTTTTCTTTCTATTGCACCGTTCTGAATGCCA